>PRKT01000866.1:171953-191580 GCA_003671525.1 Saccostrea glomerata | reverse complement strand
ATGAAGTCGAAAAATGGTTTAATCCTCCAAATCTATGTTTATTTTTGCAAAATCAAGCCATTTTTGGCAACTTCCGGTTTGACCGGAAGTACCGTCAACGGACGGAAAATTAAGATTTAAGCTTCCAGTGACATATGATATCCAAAAACCTGTCAAGAACAACAAAAATATGCAATTTTTGACTACTTCCGGTTTGACCGGAAGTGACGTCCCCGGACGTATTTTGACAACCTTATTAGATAAAGCTTGACATTTTGAACAACTTTGCTTATTTGACGTATTATAAATTCTCAATACTTTTTGAGATATTTAACAAAAACTTTCAAGGGCCCTAGATCCCTAATTTTAGGCATAGGCGCTTGGTTACAGGATGATATATTTTGTGTATAACATGTTTTTCTATGTGTGCCTGAATATCCTCATTAAAATAAAAATAAAAATTCGCCGAAATTAGCACGTTTTAAAAAATGTCATATTTACTGTATATAAAAAGAGTAAAGGAGCGTCACTCGCCATCTTGAAAATCAGGGGGTACCTCGGTTCACACTTAATTTTCATCTATATCTACATTTTTCCTACCGGTGTCGGGTGAGATCTAGCTTCAAAAATGGTTAAATGACAACTCCCTATCATCTGTTGACCTACATATGCCGTTTTAAACAAGCAGTGAACTGAAACGTCCTCGATTCTTGCATCTGTTTATCGAAAGCAACGGAAGTGGCGATTTCGACTATGTAAAATCAAGAGACGTCCCGGAAATACATGGAAAATCTAGAGAGGTCAGAAATCGCGCCAAACTTGTTTTCTCTAGATTGTCTGTGTCATTCCGGAACACCTCTACATTTTTCATTGTTAGAAATCGGCACTTACGTTGCTTTCGATATCTTTACATGGTGTAGAGGACGTTTTGTGTTTACTGCATGTTTTATACGGCAAGTTCAAATCGACAGACGTTTGAAAGGTGTTATTCAATCATTTTCGAAGCTAGATCTCGTCCGACACCGGTAGCAAAAATGTAGTTATTGATTAAAATCAAGTGTGAACCGAGGCACCTCCTATGATTCAAGATGGCGAGTGACGCTCCTTTACTCTTTTTATATACAGTAAATATGACATTTTTAAAACGTGCTAATTTCAGAGAATTTTTATTTTTATTTTGATTAGGATATTCAGACACACCTAGAAAAACACACAATACACAAAATATATCATCCTGTAACCAAGCGCCTATGATTTTAGGGGCCAGCCCCTTTTTAATGATATCAAATGAAAGCGCTTGTCATTATGCACAACTTTAATTCAACATGTCTTAACAAAATATTTTTAGTTTTCAAGATAAAAATGAAAATATCTTTTAATTTTCGCTCTTTTAAGCGTTCTAATTTTTGACCCCTATATAGCGCCATTTTGAATGGAGAATTCGAAAAACAAAAACCGATGTGCACAACTTCAATCCTTCTGTTATCTAAAACAAGTAAAATTTCTGCTCCAGCTTTTGTGGTCTCTGAGCCTTTATCCGGAAACGAAAGCCTATGATTTTTCGTTTAAAGGGGAATAACTCAAAACCGGAAGTGACTTTTTGAAATTTTAGTCATCATTCTGATCGAGTTTATAAACGTCTATAATCTCTGAAAATTTGAGCGAAATCCGTTGAGAAATGAGTAAGATATGAGGCCTCAAAGTTGGCGTCTAGGAAGTAGAAGAAAAAAAAAAGAATAATAATCTTTACCAACAGAATCAATAGAAGGTCTTCCGTTGGAAACGGAAGACCTTAATAATCTTAACCATCAGAATCAGTAGAAGGTCTTCCGCCTGAGCGGAAGACCTTAACAAGAACTGGGGCCCTGCATATGTAATCGTAATACACAAAGGGGGACGCTATCGTGTCACTAATAACCTTATAAGTGCTTTAAATCCAAAAAAGCAATCCCAGGGACCGGTGCACACTATCTGCAATCTTTAAAGGCCCCGATTTTTACAAAAATATTACATTCCACAAATACAAATTAAATCAGTTTGACTGGTTTTTCTTTAGAAATAGTTTGATATACAACAGATTTGTAAAGAAGAAATTATCCTCACAAATACGTCATTTTTTCCACGAACTTTTTGGACAACCCTCGTATATCTCTCTCATAATAATATTGTTTTGGCAAGGAGGAGTGTAGAGCCTAGTACATGCTTTTTAGCACTTTAAATACATCATACTGTTTAACAGTTGGACAATGTAGTTGTTGAAGTACCGGTGTTATATGATGGTTGTATCATATTCTCGTGAGCATGAAACAACGTGTAGGGTTGTTTGAAGCCACTTGTAATCGGTTATGCGAAGTAGAAGGGTAGGATGGTAGTCAAGATGGGATATGACAGTTGCATTGATGACCATTGCAAATGCTTTCGAGTCAGATGTTGTTTTACCTAGAGATTTCCCACTGGCAACCACCATTATTCCAGGTTTTGCATTATTTCGTTCACGTTTGCTAACAGTTGTCAAAGTTGGGACATTTGCTATGTACTCTTCCATAACATTGACTTGTGTGGCACAGATGACGTTGTTTTTTTTTTTTTACAATCAAACGGCTGTACAGTTGGTGTCATCTGCAAATCCATGATGATTATGGCACATTGGTCATGACTCTTCTGGGTGGGAGAAGGAACACGAGAAAGAGGAGACCATGAACAGATCCTTTGGGCACTTCACTGGATAGTGGCACATCTGGGGATACACTGGTGTTAAATGGAATTTTACTCCTTGAGTACAGCCACTTACGTATCACAGTAGCGAACAGATTGCTGTGTTCGTCAAGCTCGCAGTGGGGATGACATCCAGTGAGCTGGTCTTAAGCTTATTTGCACAGCAATTTATGACTTTGTTTACTTCTTTATGCGCCTAGACCTTGAAGCAGCTTAGTTGAGGAACTGATCTGTCCAGGCCTGGGAAAGCTGTATTTTCATAGAATTTAGTATTATCAATACCCTGTCTGATCTTTTATTTTTTCTTGTAGAAAAACTGGACAAAATCGTCTGCAATGGTTCGGTCATTAGAAGCCAGTGGTAAATTAATCCCTGCATTATACATGTAATTAGACTACTTATAACCCCGAAAGTCCCTTTACTGTCCGCGATGATGAAGTTTTCCCGTTAATAACTAGATTTGGCGGAGCTCGGCTCTGTCCTGCAAGTATACGTCTGTGCACCTCTTGGTCTGATCTAATTGTCCTAGGTTCCACCTGTCTCCTCCGTTTTAGTGCTTTTTGTATTAAGTCATTGTACCATGGTTTGGCTGAGGCGCCTTTCATTGTGATGATACGAGGGGGTGCTATTTTGTCCAGAACTACCTTTACTCCGGAGTCAAGCGCTAGATCATTGGCATTGTTCCCCTCTTTGATGGAAGTCAGCTATTCTGCTAATTCTTGTGTAGTTGTTTCCACAAGGATGCGTCTCAGTGGTCTGGCTACGCGGCTAGGATATCTGCCCGTAAAATATCTGTGCATACAACTACAAAGATATGACATCATAATAGAATATGACGTCGTCACTCCATAACTGAGCTAGCATGACAGGGAAAGTGTCAGCATTTTTACATAGCACGTAGATGTTTTTCGGACGTTACTGTTTAATGCAAGTGTTAGGATTGTATTTTAAGCTCCAGTGTGCTGTTATGGTGTTAAATTTTGTTTGAAATTTAAATACCCCTGTTCCTTTTGCTTGTCCGATTTGCACCCATTTCAACCAAAGCTAAAATGTATGTGTTTAAACGCCCCCCCCCCCCCCCCCCCCCCTCCCCTACATGTTAGACTCCTTAGACGGAGTTAGAATTTATGAATTGTATATACATTTGAATGGCACAAGTGATTAAACAAGTATAAATTGAAGATATTCGATGTGAATCTACAAGAGAAGTAAGTTCTATGATTGAATTGTGCTGGAGGATTTTATCAAATTTAACCATTTTTGTATATATTGCGATAAAAAGTAAAGAATTCCCTTTCTTATATTGGTAGGTTGAATTTCTCGTAAAATATTTTCTTTCAAAGTAAAAGTTAAACCTGTCCTCAGCACTTTTTATATTCCAGGGATCGTGATGGATTGATCTTTGCAATGAATGTTGCACAATAAATTTGTTTTGTACTTGTGTCAAACCGATTTTTTGCAACATTTTACAATATCATAAATGTCCGTCACGTGATCAACTCAGTCATGTGACATTACAAGACTGCTACATTATACTTCCCGGTTAAACTTTTATCTCATGTTTACTGCAATTTTAAGCAAAGATTAAAAATATTGACATAAAATGCTAGCTTTAAAAATGTATATTTTTTAGGCATTTTAGGCCTTCGGACAGCCTTATCATAACTGCGTAGCCGATTTTTTTCCCCTTTAAAGCACATCATACACGCGTTGAAATATTTTCAATATTTAAATACCTGGTTAAGCATTTAGATTCATATAGAATAATTGGGATCAGACGAATGTTTGTTTGAATCTGAAAGAGGTCGTGGTAAAGGCACGTATCAGTAACTTAATTTGATGTTGGCCATACTTTAAATCAGGAAGAAAACCTTTGGCTGAATTCCAACGTAATAAGCTTATAGGGTGCAGAACTTAGACGTTTAATAACTTCCAATTAAATGTACTGTACAAGAACTAACGTAAAAATATAATAGTTTTTTCATAATTTTCCTTCCATTGCTGTAAGTTTATACAACATATCCATGGTACAGGTGAGAAAGCTCACAGAATCCAAATAATCAATCTGTATATGCATACGTGACAGGGATGGGGAATTGAAAAAAGTATATTATTGTACTTGACTGAAATTAATTGTAAATAACAAGGAACAGTTTCAATACAAATTAATTATTTTCTGAAGGATAATAAGCATAAACATGAGTCATTTTGCATTAAACCTAAAAATGTACCAAATTAGTGACGTCATATTTCCACATAAGTCCTCCTTCGTGACATATTCTTTAATGATTTATTGTATTCATCTACTCAACTATTGTTACAGCCAATTTCATAACTTTTTTAAGAACATTGAATTTGAAGGGTACAATAAGGCCAAACTGTACCTTTTTCTTGATTAAATGTCTATAAGGCATGTAATTTGATTTTACAAATTTTGTAATTTGATAAATTAATAACTTTAAAAAGTAATTGACTCATCATTGATACATGAAAACCATCCTAGATCAAATAAAACATTGATCTGTGACTCATCGAGATACATTCACATAATAAAAACAGCACAATATATGCAAGTACATAGTATAACAGTGTAGAAAACAGTTTTAAAAAATCGTATTTCTTTTAACAAAATCACTGAAGCAGAACACAATTTAAAACTTGATAAACTCATCAAAATGAATTCACATATAAAACATCAGCTCAGTATCAGTTATGCTTCAGACAGAAAGCGAAAAAACAATGTGACAGACTGATAGACAGACAAAGATACGGCTAGACAGAAGAACAGACAGACGGACGGACACACTTATACTGTGCATAGAACTAATTTTGTTACATAAATCAGCATAAACAAAATATGCATCAGCACCCAGCCAGCATCAGGATAAACATTTTAAAAAACAGCATTACCGGGATCAGCATCATCAAGCAAAGTAAAAAAACAGCGAAAAAAATTTTTTTTAATTATATATGCTATTAGTTTATAGTTCGATATTACGATCCATGATTATAAAGGGCTCTTTTATTCCGTTAAACGGCTAAAGTGAAATTAATATCTACTTCCGGTAGCATAATTCGACTTCCGGGGGCATTAACCTAATTATACAACGACCTCAGGATAAGCAAATAAGTAAGGAAAGAAGGCATTCATTCAAATCAGCAAACAAAGAAAGCATTAATTTAAATTAGCAAACAAAGGAACCATTAATTCAAATCAGCAAACAAATGAAGCATAGATTCAAATCAGCAAACAAAGGAAGCATTAATTTAAATCAGCAAATAAATGAAGCATTAATTCAAATCAGCAAACAAAGGAAGCATAGATTCAAATCAGCAAACAAGGGAAGCATTAATTTAAATCAGCAAGTAAAGGAATCATTAATTCAAATCAGCAAACAAAGGAAGCATTAATTCAAATCAGCAAACAAAGGAAGCAAAGATTCAAATCACAAACAAAGGAAGCATTAATTCAAATCAGCAAACAAAGGAAGCATTAATTCAAATCAACAACAAAGAAAGGATTTATTCAAATCAAACAAAGGAGTCATTATTTCAAATCAGCCTGCAAAGGAAGCATTAATTCAAATCAGCATGCAAAGGAAGCATTAATTCAAATCAACATGCAAAGAATGCATTCAAATCAGCATCTATGCTGTATCAAAATTATTTCTCTGCGCTGTAGGAAACCTATGACCCCCTCCTGTTACACTGGTAGGGAACTAAAAACTAGCATACTTTAAATTATTGGAATTTTACCTTTCTTACCGATTAGAGAGCAATCCCTTCTTGTATGGATAGTTAGTGAAAAAAAATATACATGTAATTTTAAATTTGTAATGTCGAAGATTCCTATCAATGCAGCTTTTGGCAACCTAACTTTTGAATTATATGACACTTTCAAATTAAAATAAATTTAAAAACCTCTATGATCAATTTAAAAGATCTTATTCAAAAGATTTGTTAGTATACACGAAAATGGTTTTTAAATCAATTTCACAGTTGGCTTAGTAGAAAAACACAACGAATGTAAATACTGCAAAATAACATGTTAGCATTAAAAGTGTGTCCTTACACTAAATTAATATTTTTTAAAGTGAAATTTGTAAATAATATCTAAAATGATTTAGCTCATTGAGAAATAATGCTCTTTTGATATTTGGAATTATTTTTTAATCTCTGAAATCGTCGGCATTCAATGAAACAAATATGATTTTATCGAAAAAAATAGCAATATTGAACAATAAATGTGATGAAATATTGAAATCTGTGTTTATCGTAGAAAAGGAAATAAAATACAAATGCATTTTCTTATTCAAAACTATAGTTTACATGAATAAGACAAACGGCATGTGGCTTGAAGTATATCTTACCTCAATGCGTATAGTATTACGTGGAATGAGTTCTAATTCTTGTAGATTTGGCAGCAATAGATTGTAGGGATCAGTTTAAAATAAGGATATTGCTTTTCTATTTTAAAATTGTGCACAAAAATTAAACCTCGGCATTTACCATTTAACTTCAATAGAAATTAACAAACAGCGATCGATCATATTGCTCTATCATTCCGGTTTTCGACGTTCTTAATATAGTTTAATTGTTACACAAAAGAAGGAACGGCATTTTAACCGAAAGAATAAAGACTGAAACGAATTTAAAGGTACTTGTAAATTTATATTTATTGTCTATCATCAACGAATTTCTATGAAAAAGAATTACATTATCAATATATGTCCAAAATAATTTAGACGTTTATGCACTTGTTTTCTTTTTTTTAAAAAATGCTTCGAAAAATATTTAAAGATTGAAACCTGTTTTAATCTATGTAATAGGATATAATTTAATCATCCTATAACATAACTTGGAGCAGTTAAAAAATGCGTAAACTGTCTTAAGACCTGCATGCAAAAATATGTATATGCTATATCAGATATCATATAGGTTGACATAAGCTTCTTTTTTTACATAATTTCAGTGTACACATACATTAAGACAAATCCTCCCTGGCTTCAAATTGAGCATGTTTCAAAGGTAACGTCAAGCGGAATAATACTTTTTCTGACAAAACCCAACTCGAGGAGGCAACGTGTTAAACAGTATAAACTAATCTTTTATGAAATCAAACGACGTGTTAGAACTACATGAATAGAATGTTTTTTTAAATCAATTGACTATGTTAAAAATAGAGTTAAAAAGCTAATGGAATGATGCATATATCTTTTGTACAATGCTCCTATGACATGCAAATAATGCACAGATTTAAAGTTTGCATGGGATAAATATTAACATGCTTTATCACATTTACTTGTATGATATGCACAAGTGCTAAGTTTTTTTTAAAAAGTGATGAAAGATTGCAAAATTCAACAGACAAACTTGATTATATATGTATATTGATTGATTGATTGTATATTGTTTAACGTCCCTCTTGAGAATTTTTCACTCATATGGAGACATCACCGTATGCCGGTGAAGGGCTTCAAATTTAGACCTATACTCGGCACTCAGGGCCATTGAGCAGTGAGGGTTCTTTATCGTGCCAGCGCCTACCGTGACACGGGACCTACGTTTTTAAGGTCATATCCGAAAGACCCCTGACTTTCACTTCTGATGCCGAGCGCTTGGCGAAGGAACAGTCGCTACCTATTTTTACGTTTTAGGTTTGACGCGGCGCCGCGAACGAGAATCGAACCCGGGCCTCCCGATCACGAAGCGAACGCTCTACCACTAGGCTACCGTGAACGGTTAATTATATATGTATAAGAAAAAATCATGGATTGTTAAACTTACAAATACTTTGAGTGCAATTATTTTATTACTATTTTTTGTATTTATCATATACAACTATAATTCAAATAAAAAAAAATTGAATCTTGTCTTATATATTTTCAGTCAACTGTGAATTAATGTTTATCCAGATCCACTGAGCAAAATGTACATACCAAACAATGCGTTTTCCGAACTGGTCTTTTCAAACCATATATTTATCAAAATGTCAACAAATCCAACTGATAATGGTTATACTAGTCACGACAAAAAGAGCAAAAGCATAGATTATTGTTCTGTATTTTAATGTTAGAAGATGGGTTAGGACCGCTCTTTAAACATAACCATTTTCCATGATAAATTAAATTCCAGACCTTTTAAGATCATTGACAGCTGTTTTTTCAATAGCAATGAAACTTGTTAATTTACTTACCTGATCATAAGTCATTTTAAAAATTATTTCGTTAAAACACATTCTGTTTACACACACAAGTACTCTGAAATTGACATCAAAGAGATGCTTGAGTTTGATTGACAACATCTATGTGGATTTGGGAGACCAGGTATTCCCACAATCTGTTAGAATTCCCATGGGTACCAATTGTGCTACTTTATTTGCAGGCCAATTTTTATATTCATAGGAAGCAGAATTTGTGCAAAATTTTATGCGTGAAAAGAAGAAAACACTTGCTGCGGCCTTCTCCTCGACATTTAGATATATAGTCGACGTATTGTCATTTCCATTCCTACTTCGAACCAATATATTCTGGTGATTCTCTGTTTCATACTTGGATATTTTACTTGAACAAGAGCCCCATGGGCCTTATGGGTCACCTGAGCATCATGCAACGACTTTCAAATGATTATATTTGGGTTTAAGTTAGATGCTATAGCATTCACAACTTTGAAAGAGGCACGATTATTTATCATAACTAAACACTAAGCAATTGCCTAGTTTGGTTACTTAATAGTCATAGGCAGGGTAGGGGAACAAATACTGCATTTCAACTAATCATTAATACTCAGCAATACTTGGGGTAGTGTTCCTATCACACATAAACACCTAACCTTACGTCTACACAAATTGCACAATTTTTGAAAAGGCACCCTTGCTTATCAATAATGTTTGATTAATACCAAGGAGCAGATTTCAAACAATCAATTCTTTTTCATTGTATAAGATGACCCCCATGCGGTACCACTTACCCAGCAACCTTTAAATTCACAATGCTAGAAGAGGGGCCATTGCTCATCATAAATATATACTTAAGTTGATCATTTGCTTATTACCCAGGAGCAGAGTAGAAGATTTTCAAAGAAGAATAATATATTTCAACGATGTAATTAATCAATAGAGCCCCTCCCTAACACTAGAACTCCTGACCCTGGGGTCATAAAATTCGCAATTTTGGTAGAGGTACTCTTGCTCATCATAACGATATACTTAGTTATTTTATTTATTACCCAGGAGCAGAGAAGAAGATTTTCAAAGAATTAATGCATTTCCACTATATAATCAATAGAGCCCCGCCCTAACACAAGGACCCCTGACCCAGGAGTCGTAAAATAAAGAGAGGCACTCTTGCTTATCACAACTATGTACTCAGTTGGTTTATTTAGTGCCAAAGAGTAGAGACGAAGATTTAAAAATGATACATTTTTCACTATATAGACAATGAAGCCCCGCCCTAACACCGGAACCCCTGACCCTGGGGCCTAAAAATTCACAATTTCAGTAGAGGTCTTCTTGCTCATCATAACTATGTACTTAATAAGTTTATTTGATATCCAGAAGCAGGGAAGATTTTTAAAGAATAAATGCATTTTTACTATATGATCAATAAAACGCCTCCTTAACACCAGAACCCCTGACCCTGGGGCTAAGACATTCACAATTTTGGAAGCTCTTGTTTATCATAACTATGTACTTAGAGGGTTTATTTAATACCAAGGAGCAGAGAAGAAGATTTTCAAAGAAATAATGCATTTTCATTATATAATCTATGTAGCCCCACTCTAGCACTAGAACCCCTGACCCTGCAGGGGCCATGAATTATTCCAATTTTGGTAGAGCTAGGACTTGATGCCTACTACATTCATGCCAAAAGTTTGACTGCTTGATGTCCAGGAGTAAAGGAGAAGGTTTTTCAAGATTTCATTAATTTTAGTGGTTTTTGTCCGATCCCTAAGGCACCAGACGAGCGGGGACCATGAAATTCACACTTTACGTTTCCCTTTACTCATAGATGCTGTATACTAAATTTGGTTGAAATCGGTTGAGTGGTCTCAGAGAAGAAGATGAAAATGTTCAAATGTCAACGGACGACGCACGACGGACGAAAACAGATAGCAATATGTTACCTGAGTGACACGGTTGACCTAAAAAATTCTAAAACGAGGTAAATTATTGACAAAGAAGTTGATAAAACAAGAATACCAACAGTCTTGTTTAAAGTCATCATTTGTAAATTCCATGGTTGATACTATGACCTTGTCAGCAAATACAATTTATCATTGAGACAAATGCTGACTGACGTTTTTCATACTAATTTTTGTCCATTATTTATACAGAATTGACGACGGATTTTTACGTTTTTCCTGATTACGACAAGATTTATACGGCAGGTGTGATCGGTCAGCAGAAGATGTTCACTACTGCATGGCACCTGATCCCACCTCTGATGTTTTGGTGTTTGCTCTGCTCCTATTTTTTGTACTGTTTTATGGACTTTGATACTGAATACTGTTTTTGGATCATCCTATGGTTTCGTAGATTCTAGTTTCCTCAATTCATGACTACAGGCGGTTAGGTTGGGCCACAAATCGAAGTTTAATATGATAAAAGATAGGTAAAATCTTCTTCTCAAGAACAGCAAAGCTATCATTGGTAATAAGCATATAATAGCATCCTCTGGTAGTGTATATTCTTGTTTGTTAAAATCAGGAACCCCGACTTTGGTTACAATGGGAATCAAATAATATATGACTATATTTAAAATTTATGGTCAAAATCTTTAAAATCTTACTTTTAAGAACAGCAAAGCGATGGTTGGTCATAATTATGGGAAAGCACCCTTAGGTGAAGCTCGTTTAAATCATGAACCCATCTGGTTGGCCACAGTGAAATATCAAAATTTACCATAGGAATACAAACATGTAGTATACCGACAGTAGTAGACCGACATCCTTTTACAAAATATTATGTAATAAAAACGAAGACAATTTATTTAAGGAATGAATTAAATTGCAACCCAAGATACAATGTATAACTTAGGTTGGGACAGTATACGCTTTATACGATTAATACGAAAAAGCATTAACTGCTCCAACACAGGTTATACCACTATCACTTGGGTTGCTATTTAATTCATTCATTATAGTTTATTTTTCAATCATTAAGAAAACAAAACACTTTCTAACTTAAAAACGTCTTCAAATTGTTCATATTTTAAACGTAAAATCAAGCGGATTGATACGTTTAAGACGTAATCCCAGAAAATTCCAGGTAATACAATTTAGATTAACTTCTTCAAATGACTGTAATGGCAAATCATATCGTACTGTGATTGCCAGTTTCTTCTTTTTTTTGCCGCATTTCCTTCTCTATCGTCGATGCTATTTTACAATGTATTTCAGATTTGTATAAGGTATAATTAAGCAGGATTCTTCAGAAAGGTAAAAAACTTTAAATTTCAAATAATTCAGAAAAATCTGCAGTAAATATGTCTTTAGAATTTTTTTTCCTAAAATTCCAATATAGTAATATACAAATAAAACCTCATATATTTCAAGTGTCCGAGGACACCAGAATGCTCTACATTCAGATAAGTTAAATTAGGTTATAAAAATCAAGCCATTGACTAATGAATTGTTGTAACAAGAAGATCATTGTTTTCTTGTTTTCGTTTAACATTTTTATATTTTATCCTACATACAATGTTTTTAACATAAAACACTATCATGAATGTGATGCTTACTGCACAAGGTCAAATGATCCTCCATCAAATTCCTGGCGCTCCACGTTTTTGACACTCTGTGAAAGTATAACTTAAAAGTATTTTATATAAAGGGTTGTGACCACCATAAAGTGATAACATTTTTTTTGAAAAATGGGTCAAACTTTAATATTTCATCATATTTTATTATATCAATTTTTTACTTTTTTTAATGTAATTTTCACAAATCACAATAATGAACGACTGTGGTTGTCTTCTTGACTTGACTCTTTTACATATAATTTATTATGAGGAATAAAAAATGAAAAATAAAAAGTATAATGCATTTATATTGAAAAATATATTTATTTTTTCATCTTCAAACCACAAATTCCTCATACCCTGACACGAAATATACTAAAGAAATTTCAGTTTTTAGTGATATGCAAATGCACTTCTATAGTTTATACTTGAATCCAAACTCAGCATTAAAACACAAACTAACATCCACTGAATATAGAGATATATAAGGTGTCCAATGAGTGAACAGGGTGAAAATATTTAAAGAATAGACATAAAAATTTAACATATCTGCCTTGAAGATCGATGTCAACCCCATAAAAATAAAGTTTAATGAAAATATGATAAGATACACTCAAAATACACATGAGTAATGCCATCTTAAAAATAATTTTGGCCTCTCCCGGCTCAGGATAAGGAGGATATACATGTAGATATTGGATTGGTATGTTCTGGTGGGTGGTATTTTTTCCTATTCAAAAACCATTGCGAATATGAATATAAACAAAGTTTAGGGGGTATATACTTTTTTATCGTATCCGTCTGTCTGACTGTTTGTCCGCAAAAATATAAATCTTGCCCATAACTTTTGATTTAGTGGAGCATTGAGTTTCAAATTTTACAAATGTATTTCTTGTGACAAGACATTTCTTTGAGTGCTACCAAATTTGGCTTTTTGACCTTAGAGTTTGACCCCCTTTTACATGAAAATTTTTAACTTTTATTTTGGCCATATCTTTTGAATACTAAAAACTAGGACATTTATTCTTCACATATATATTCTTTGTTGAAAGATCTTTCATTGGATACTAACAACCTTGACGTTGTAGATTACCGTATCTGTGAAAAAAATTTAACCTTAGCCATAACTTTTGAACGGTAAGGGATAAAACTTTCATACTTAAGATCTGCAATTCTTGTGAGAAGTCCTAACATTAGATACCAAGCGCTTTGACCCTTTGACCTTGACCTTTGAGCTTGACCTTCTTTAAAATAGCAAACCTTGATCGTATCTTTTAAAGAGTAAGGGCTAGTGCTCTCATACTTTAAATATTTAATTCTTGCGACAATATCTTTTATTTGATAACAAGAACTTTGACTCGTTGACCTTGGAGTTTTGCAAAATATTTATATGCCTACATGTAACCCCCCTTTCCGGTACTGATGCCTATGCTACACTCAAATATATGTGTTAACATAATTGGTATGACGTTGAAAACTTTCAATAAATTTAAGTTTACATAAAATGCAAGCAAACTTGAAAAAAATTAAGTACAGTAAAGCAATTAAGCGAGAAAGAATTTTCAAAGTATGGAAAAATCTAAATTGCTCACTTTCATATCCTGAAGTGACCTCTTCACAGAAGAATTATCAAACAAGTTTATTTATTTATCATACCTAAGATTTGACAAATCCATACACAGTTTTTCAAAGTGGGTTAATATGGTCCATATTAACGCACTTTGAAAAGAAATTTTATTTTTTCAAAGTGCGTCGACTTGGTCCCAAAATTTAACGCACTTTGAAAATTTTTTTTAAAGTGCGTAATTTTTCAAAGTGCGTTGTAACAACCCTTGGCTTCTGTTTTCACCCATTTTTTTAAAATGTACTGGAGAAAAAAAAGAATAATAATACTATATTAACAACAATGAATGCGTAATATTTTGTGACAAAATCAGAGAATCCTATATATTGGTCACTTCCATAGATAGTAAAGAGTTGATATTTGGACACATATATATAGAGTCTCCATTTTTATGTTCTACAAAGGTCAAGGTCATATCAGTTTTTTTATTGAAATTTTCTAAATCGCCAAAATATCTGAAACTGCCGGTTCAATTTTCTTTATTTTTACACATTTTATTCTTAGATCCATTTGAATCATTCTGTTGATTTTTCGTAAAAAAATTGAATTATACATTTTCTCCTAAGAGAACTTAAACTATTGGATACTTACATACAAGTACATTTTCAATTTCCCCATAATCAATATGACTTACTGATTTAAAGTAACAAAAAGGATATCTTTATTTAAAGTATTACACAAACTTGCAATAGATCAATTGATAATTCTAAAATAAGAGTAATTCTCAAGTCGAATGTCTGATTTCACAATCTTCGTACAGGAGTCTGATATATTTCAAACTATGTGGGCAAAAATGTGTGGTTGATTTTTTTTTCATATCACATATAAAGAGAGACCTTGTATCCTAGAACAAAATATCAAAGTTACAGAAATATTGAATGTGGGGAAAAGTTGGCCTATCTATTGTGTTCTACCTTAACTTTGCATTTAAGAAAAGTTAAATTTTTGCATTGTTGCCATACGGGGGGCAATTACAAACATATCTTGTTTAATATTGCTTTTCTTGAAGTCGGGGCAAGCTTTGTCAGTCGGTCGTGAGAGGGCAAACAACATATACACTGTAAAGGGAAGCAATTATTTCACGATTTCCATATTGTGTAAGATATTTTAGTTGGATGTAATGATGATTCTTTACCTACTGATGGATGTAAAATAGTTTTAAATTTCACGTTTTCAAATTTTACGATATAAATGAATTTGTCTCCTTCTTTTTCATATATTTGAATGAGTTTAGACTGCAAGTTAATATTAAACCGAAATATGAACTCGACACTTTGATCTTCTACATGCTTTGTAGCTATGACCGACTTGTGGTGACTGGTAACTTTACCATTAATCCAAGTATAGATCTTAAAAACAAGTCTTCTACTAGGTGTATCCCTATAAATATATGTTACCTGAATAAAGACAGTATCTTTAATATTTCTCAACATTATTTTTTTCCGTATCAAATTCATTGGCGCCAAACCGATTTCAAATAAATTTTTCTCAATACCGCTAGCGTAAATGTATTTTGAAACATGCTTAAAATTCACTTGAGAATTATATTCCAGTATACAGTTGCTGAATTCAGCGTTTTTGTGGATAGCGAAATTTGCAAAAGATCCTCTATATTCATTATCGATGTCATAGTTAGCTAATGCCTGACCATCAGAAGAAGCATGAATTTCTTTGTGCATTTGATTAGATACTACTACACCTCCATGGAAGGTCATTACTGAACGTCCCCAAGCTAGATATCCTAAACGAGCAATAAAGTCATAATTTTCCAAATTTTCTATAGATATATTAGCCAAAGGGATGCAAATGGGTTTATCTGTCTGGTAATAGATGGTAAGTCTTTTAAGTTCTAATCTGAAGGATAAAATTCCGAGGAAATTTGTTTTTGCCGACAAATTTCTTATTTTCTGCTTAACCAATAGGGATCCTTCATTTTTTACTGTAAAACATACCCCAATTCTTCTACAATATTTTGCCGAAACAAAAATACCGTTTGAAATAATACTCGGATTATCTTCGAAAGTATCTTTGTGTACAAGGCCTATTTGAGCTATGATATTGTCAACATCGTCATAATATCGAGTGTTATTCCAAATTTCGGATGTTATCCCTATCCGAAACGTATCCATATCTCTAAAATTTCCTTTCAAAATGGCACCCCGATAGTTTCCAAGACGAAATTCGCCAATTCTGATTGATTCCAAGTACGTTTTTTTAAAATGGAATTCTCCTGCAAAAAATGTATTTGATGAATTATATATTTTTAACTATTTAAAAATAATACAGTACTGTATGTCTTATTCAATAATTGATATTGTTGCCATTAGTAGTATATAAACTATAAGTCCATTAGGATTAATCTATGACGTAACATGTAAAAGGTGCAAAAAAGTATTTTTTTTATGAAAAGGTAGTCAGGCCATAGAATGCTATTCCATTTACAGAGGGCTTTTAAATGAGAATTAATCAAACGTCGTTATAACTCATACGAAAAGGTATTGGACATTTTGAGGGTAGTCCACTAATTTTAATCACTAAAATACTCAGTACTCTTTTTGATGTTCTTCTGCAAAGAGATGAAACCATGTGTCCGCGAAAATAAACTACGTTAAAATTATTGGCATGCACTTGAGTAGGCAAAACACCAAATTGTTTCATCCGCCAAAGAAACCCGCTTTACGGTATTCATCAAAATAAAATTATGAAGAATTAAATTTTTCATTGCCAACTAACCCACCGTTCACACAGAGCAGCGACTTTACGGCTATCGTCCCGATCAAACCACGATCTGAAAATCTTTTGGATCGGGGCATATTGCACTCTGATCGGCGTCTAAAAAGACCAATTTTGCAAATTATGGTGTTCTTTACGACCGTACTACGATGCCCCTACGTCAAACGCGCTGTTAACACGCTTCTTATACGATGTTGCGTAGAACGTTGTCGACATGCGGATGTGTTTACTGCGTTTACGCTACGCTGCAACTTCGACATTGAAGTGGATACTACGACGCTACACAGACTCAGATGACTGCACCGCGATATCGCTAAGGTGTTGCCGATCATATTACGATTGCATTACGCTTCAAGTACGTTTTTGGCGATGACGAAAATATTACAACTGCAGATTTTTGTAGTACGATTTTAGCTATGATACATATCTTGCGACCGCAATATTTTGGTGGCCTTTGCCACATAGTAAATGGGCATTTTCAATTGTAGCTGTGACAAGACGTGAAAACACTCAATTGCAAATGATCCTCAAGTATAGTATCACACTTTACATATAGTTTACAGATGATGATTGGTCAAATATCAGCGCTATAAGAACAAACTCCTGTCTGATAGATCTCGATATGATCGGCGTAATGTCATAGTAGGTCTTCTAGGATCTTCGGGAACGTAGAGAGATCGTAGTGAGAACGTAGTCCGAACGTAGAGGGAGCGTTGTTGGTGAGCGTACTTGGTGAGTTTCTACGCTCTAACAGTGCTTTTACTACGATCACGAAGATCTCTCTTCGATGCTTACGTGCTACTTTTACGATAACAGCGCTTCTACTACGCTCTTTTTACGACTTAACAATGATTCTTATTGGCCATGATCCCGCTAGGCTTGTTTTGAACATATTTTAAAAATAAGCGAGGTGAAAACGTAGAGCTCTCCGATCATGAAGACCCTACTGCGATCTTACTACGCTTATGACGACTCCACGACGTTTCTCCTGCGATTTGTTACAATCGACCGCACTTTCGGCCACGGTTTGATCATAGTAGAAGCGGAGTCTATGTGTGAACGGGGGTAACTTAAAAAATGAACTTACATTTTCTGTTCGTAGCTATATAGACTTGAGGATATAAAAATGCAAAAAATATTTCTTCCATATCTTAATATGTGTTCATTGTTTTCCAAATGACAATGTTCAAAGCAGCTCTTATAGGTACTTGGATACAGATTTGAAGTCAATGCTTTTCAGCTCACCTGAGCCGAAGGCTCAAGTGAGCTTTCTGATCACATTTTGTCCGTCATCCGTCTGTCTGTCCGTCTGTTAACTTTTCGACTTCTTCTAAAGAACCACTAGACCAATTTTGACCAAACCTGGTACAAAGCATCCTTGGGTGAAGGGAAATTTTAATTGTAAAAATAAAGGGACATATCCCCTCGCAAGGAGAGATATTCAAGAAAAGCCAAAAGTAGGGTTGGGTCATTAAAAAATCTTTTTCTCAAGAACCACTGGGCCAGCAAAGCTGAAACTTATGTGAAAGCATCCTGGTATAGTGTAGTTTCTTGATTGTTTACATCATGACACCCGGGGGAAGGGCGGGGTCACAATGGGGAATCAAAGTTTTATATGGAAATATAAAGGAAAAATTATTGAAAATCTTCTTCTAAAGAACCACTGGGCCAGTAAAGCTGAAACTTTTGTGGAAGCATCCTGGTATAGTGTAGATTCTAAATTGTTCACATCATGACCCCCGGGGGAAGGGCGGGGCCACAATGGGGTTTCAAAGTTTAACATAGAAATTTATAGGAAAAATCTTTGAAAATCTTCTTCCCAAGAACCACTGGGCCAGAAAAGCTGAAAATTATGTGGAAGTATCCAGGGGCTAGTTTCTCAAAAAGGCCTACGACCGGTCGTAAGCTTAGTCCGGACTAAATCAGTGACTAAACCCGGAAGTCCGACTAAGTTGCGTTTCACAAAAAGGCGGAAACTTAGTCGAGACTAAATTTGGGTTTAAATCTAGGCCCACACTTGAGTAGGCGTAAGTGCTTAGTTTGTATACACATTTGTAAAAAAAAAACGTGTTTAAATCATATAGAGTTAAAATAATTATTATTTTATACGTATACGATACAATACCTATTCATAAACATGTACATGATTATATGATATGCCGAAAATCGTGAAAATTCTGAAACAGCTTACTGTATTATGAGAGAAATTAGAAAGGTAGTTAGATCCATCGAAGATGCTGACTTTTTCGGCAAAATGTGACATGAACTAGAATTTTTTAGCTAAGAATATTGAATACAAGTTGGTTAAGATTTTTTAAAGAAGTACCAAAATTTCTTCGTTGAGGGTTGGGGGGGGGGTCAACCCTACCGTTTTTATTGTAGTTATGTGTTTTCTGTATAAATAAAGCTATGTAAATTATGGACTGACTTCAACTTTCAGCAGCATTTCTCTATTTAGCTGAATATTTTGATCACCAAATTTACTGTACTACCCACCACTCCCATCCCCTTCACCATTAACTTTTTTAAAAACGATGCTTCATGCTGTACGTCCTGGATATTTTTTGTTGTTTGAAATGGATAATATTTCAATAAAATCCTCAAACAATATCCATTTTCATACTAGTATTTTAGATAATGAAAAAAATATTCGGTAACTATCCCATCAGCCGAGTTTATGTACTTTAATGTAAGTTAATGTATCTTTGATTCTCCCCTTTAATTGCATGTAATTAAATATTATATTAATAGTATTAAAAAAATTAAATTTATGAAATGTTCCAGTATTATAATTAAAGTATTCTGTCAATAATACTGTTCATTCCTATTTCACTGG
>PRKT01000866.1:154903-171942 GCA_003671525.1 Saccostrea glomerata | reverse complement strand
ATAAGTATATTATTTTTTCGTAAAGATGCTTTTGATTCATTGCCAATCTATCACGTTTCTCGGACGAAGTTTGCCTAAAAAGGTCTTTTTTGATAGATTTTTGAACAGAAAAATAATTTATATTATATTTGAAACAACACTACTCACATAATAATGATGATAATAAAGTGCTGTAAAATGCTTTTATTGTTAATGTAAATCGCGACTTTTCAATATCTTTAAGTCTATATTACATCTTCAATAAAAATACTTCATCTATAGAGAAAAAAATAATTTAATTAAGGAAAAGATGGTAATGTTGAAATTAGTACCTTTCCCGATCTAAATGAATCTGATTTGAAAATATTGAAATAGAAAATTCAAATGGAGAAATTTATAAAAATTACTAGATTTCTTGTCTGTAATATGGTCACAAGAATTATAGATTTAAAACTAATTTAGCTTTTGCAAGCCATCATTGATACTGCAATTGCTATATATAGGTACGTATTTTTACATGGACCATATAAATTAAAATATCGATATCAATGTAATACTATGCATCCAAAATACAATACTTATATTATAAATATACACAGTAGGTGTATACATGTATCAAATGAAATGCCAGTATGTCTAATGAATAAAGGGATTGATATTATAAAATGAAGACCACTGATAATTTTCCTTCAAAATTCTCTTATCCATGTTTCAATGATTATCATTATGATATGATTTCATAATCGTTAAATTTTAACAGTGCGCCTATGGGTCGGGGGCTCCGGTCCTTTACTCTCCCTGCTTAAAGTATTTTAACTAGAGAAAAACTTCCCTGAGATACTGGTTGCACCCCCACGACTTTCAAATATATTGCTACGAGTCTGTTCCCACCCCATGCCATATAAGTTATGGCTTTTACTCACAGGAAAATTTCTTTTCATTCCAAATTTTCGCAAGTACGTATAATACCGGGTATACATACACGTTTATATTTTTCTTTAGTATATATTTCACTTTTAAAATTTATCTGTGCATACCAAAATACATAACTACATGTATTTGATATAAAAGTTGTGGTTGTAGAAGGGGAGGGGGATGTGTCCAAAATAATAAAAGATTTGCTCAATCAATTTTTTGTCTGACTGTGGGCCCATAACCCAACCCCAATTTGGCCCTTTTGTCAAGATTTCTGAATACCCTTATTCTAGCTAGTGTGTAAATGCGTTGACCTAGAAAATACAGATAGATCCATGTATTATTATATTTGTTTGAAAGACGATGAAAAGCCAGGGAAAATTCGTGCTTTTTGTGCTTTACTTTTTGTAATCAGGTTAAAGTGTGATCCACCGCATGTTATTGTACTCTCTAAACCAAATAAAATACGATCTGCGCATGCTTAGTACCTAGCGGAAAGGTCTTAGTCCTAGGCCCAGTCTTACGCCGTTTTCTGAAACGTGATTTAGGCCCGACTAAATTTTGGCGTAACTTTCTTAGTCGGACTAACTTAGGCCCAAATCTACGACTTTTTGAGAAACGAGCCCCTGATGTAATGTTAATTCTAAATTGTTCAAATCATGACCCGCGGGGGAAGGGTGGGGCCACAATGGGGAATCAAATTTTAGATAGAAATATATAGGAAAAATCTTTGAAAATCTTCTTCTCAAGAACCACTGGGCCAGAAAAGCTGAAACTTATGTGGAAGCATCCTGGTATAATGTAGATTCTTAACTGCTCAAATAATGACACCGGGGGGAAGGGCGGGGCCACTATGGGGAATCAAATTTTTATATAGAAATATGTATGAAAAATCTTTGAAAATCTTCTTCTCAAGAACCACTGGGCCAGAAAGAGTGAAGCTCATGTGGAAGCACAACTTCAAATCTGTGTAAAGTACCTTTAAATTGTTAAATTAACGAAACTAATCCAATCTCTATATTCTATAATCGTCACGTAAAAACGTATTTTAATGCAATTTTTATACTTACCTGTAAATTTGTAATATCTATAGACGAAGAGACATATGGCTAGCAGTGAAATAATTCCAATGGACCGTGATACGAAACCTGAAAGATGATTTGACTTCAAGATACATTAAAACATTAAACTTATGGATCTTTCCTGTAACATTAGCTATTTTTTCGCTAGCCTAGCTTGCTGTAAGTATTACACGTATATTCAGGGCATTTCCCTGTGTGGAAACTCAAATTACATTTTATTACTTACCTAATGATTTGAAAAATTGGTAAAGGTAGGAAAAAATGACCATCAAGGACAAAATTCCGAAACATCCCCAGAAATATTCATCTGAAATATCTGAAATATTAAATGGTTTTTTAAATGTTATGAATTCTTCAAGGGTTTTTGTGACTTAGAATTTTATTTTGCCTAAAAACCGCAAACTATCACATTGAAAATGGCGCAATGCTGAAAAATAATTCATTATATGTTTTAAAAAGTTTATGGTTTGACATGTGTAAGCTCGAGAGAAATTGATATATTTTCCTTTTATTAACTGAAAACTATATTAATAGGATTAAACGTTCTTTTTGAAAAATTTATCGATGTGTAAACTCTTGACATTTAACTCACAAACTAAATAAAAGTGCAAAGCACTTTTATGTTAAGTTTGTGAGTAAAATGTCAAGAGTTTACACATCGACAAATTTTTCAAAAAGAACGTTTAATTCTTATAATTCCAATCTCGAATTTTTAAAAATATTTAAATTATTTCTCTTTGAGGCCACCATACAATCCGTTAATCTGGACGGCGTAGGAATACATTTTACCGTAAAGGAATGTAATCGAGATGAATTTCGATAGAGTTCGACTTAAATTGTCAAAACAATCGATAAATAAACTAATAACAACTAATGGAATGCTTTTTAAGTCAACAAATATCGTAATTACGAGTTTACTTCAGAATAGTTCGTCTTTGACCATGGCCATGTTGACATAAACAACAACTCTCATAGCGAAACTTGCAGACAGACGACGCCTTCAATTTGCACTTGTTTATTCAAATATTGAGGAACAATATAGAAAGTTAAT
This sequence comes from Saccostrea glomerata, assembly GCA_003671525.1. Classification (NCBI taxonomy): domain Eukaryota; kingdom Metazoa; phylum Mollusca; class Bivalvia; order Ostreida; family Ostreidae; genus Saccostrea; species Saccostrea glomerata. The sequence goes on along the minus strand of PRKT01000866.1, from coordinate 168,915 downwards.
ATGAATTTGATGCTAATAGGGCAAGAGTTTGAGGTACGTTTCTTTTCCCTGTCAAAACGATACAGACTGAGCATATTTTCTACGTATGAACGTTGAGACAGCGATTTTTAAAATTCACACTCGTGATCGGACAGTGACATAAACATTTTCACGGCGTCCATCAGTTAGGCAGTCTAGTATGTTGCCAGTTTTGTTTTACTTTAAGCCCTAATTAATCTAAAATTTTCTTGTATTCATTATTTAGCTAGAACAGACCCAGAAATAACTGCTTTCATTGTTTATACGATAACCTAGTAGTGTCATCAAGAAAGTAGTTCTGATTGAAAGAATTTATCGATGTGTAAAAATTTTCTGGAACGTGTTCTCCTCCAATCAAAACACAGGAAATCAGTAGATAAAATGAAGATTGGAATTATATATATATATATAACACAAATTTCATATATACCTTCAGGTCTATAATGTGCATATAGGTAGGTATAAAGCGCCAACAAAAGAAAACCTCCGACGGATCTGAATAAATTTAAACCTAAAACACAAAAGTCTATAAAAATTAATGTATGTCTTAAATATATTTCAAAGAAAGAATATCTAATTATTTACATCCTGACTCAAACAGTATTACTTTTTGTGTAGCACTGTTGATCACTTATATTTCGAGACACCTTCTTTTCTCCAGATGGTCATTAACTCTTTATCGGCCAGACAAAATTTCCACGATTTGTAGTTTACGTTCTGTATGATCTTTGGGAATACTGTGTTAAGCGCGAATGCTCTTTTATGAAAGCTCACTGTCTCGTGTAATTATACAAAAGTAAATTTTTCAAAAGTAAAAGGTAATAAAACAAATAAAAGTAAATCAAAGAACAGAAGAAAATAAAACTATTTATTGATAATGAGTATCTTAAATTGCCTCAAGTTACTTTTATCTTAAAGCATATTAAAACAAAACGAACCAAATACTAAAAAAGCGATTTTTTTTCTATTTAAATAAAGTTTCAAAAAGGGAAATTTTAAAATCGCCTTGATGAAAAGACTTTTTCAACAGCTGGTGCAAATTTATGTGGTATAATTTGATACTTTTACAAATAATTCTAACTCATTTAAACTATTTTTAAACAATAGTTTTGTCTGATTTACGATAGTCATAAAGGAATATATATGACAAGAGCCAATTTTGGCCCCCTAAAATCAACATTTTAGAATGAGATTCAGATATGTGTAATTGGTATTTATTTTGAAGAGGAGATTATATTAGAAATATTTCTAATATAATTTTCACATTTATATGCACTCTCTAGCTGTTAATTACATGCAAAAAAAATTCTACTTTTTCTATATAACAAAAAAGCCAAAAATATGCCCTTTTCTTGATGTTTTTTTTTTTCTTACGGGAAACACAGAGCGCAGTGTAGAACATGCATAATTTTTCTGTCACTAATCAGTATTGGATAGAAACATCTTTGGTAAAAATATAAAGCTTGTTCTAGGCTGCACTCTTTATTTTCTGGAAGAAAAACTGCTTGAAAATAAGCAGTTTTATACAAATATGTTAAAATGGCGGGAAAACGTGATTTTTATGATGTCATATTTCTAAAATAACGGCATTTTGGTCAAAATGAAAATGAGCAGGTAATATACATTTATATTATAAGCTTTAAATGAAATCAGGTACCTACACTAATTAATCTTAAATATCAACAGCAATAAGAAGACAGAAACACCTTAAGTTTGGCATAAATTGTACAAATTCAAATATTTTTCATGCTCATCATTTTGCTTGGATTGGCTGCTTTACTTAGCCTTTTGAAGAGTGATCTTTGTTGAAATAGCCTTGAAGCAATAATTCTGAATGTTCATTCAGTTTTAAACAAAACAAATGATGGCATGGTTTAATCGAGATCTAAAACAAGTTCGTATCTTTCGTTATATAAATCAGATTTCCCGTGATGATCGAAAACGAAAGTAGAGATGTGCCACATGGCTTGGTTAATCGAGTGATTTCTATTGACTTTATTGATAAAGTTGTGAGTTTCTGCGCTTTTAAAGACGATGTCAAATGTTTTCATCTAATTCTCTAAAGCTGTATCTCCTTTTTCATGGCAGGGATATTGATTAATTTATCGTAACCAATGTAATCACTGGTAGTCTTATGTTGTTGTCGTTGTCAAATCCGTGCTTGAAATCTATGTACAAAAAAGCGTTTGTATGATTCTGAGTCAAATCACGCGATATATAGCGAGATTTTATGAGAGTGGCTTCAAAAATTGATACCCAAGTGAACCAAAAATGCTTTAGACGCAGCTTTTGTAGAAAATAGGTAGATTTCTGAATTAAATCGGTAGGCGGGAGATGGAGTGAAAAAGCGGTAGACTCCCGCCTAAATCAGGAGAGTTAACATGTATGAAGACGACATTTTCGATATCTCAAATTCAGGCTCAGAAGCACTATCAACAACGGTTAAAAGGAATGTTTGCTGTAGAAAAATTGAAGAAACGTGCTAGAGACACACGGTTAGTGATATTATTAGATTCCAGCAGTTGAAAAACGTGGATATTGAAAATAGCTTCAGTGCAATTTTTTGTGCACAATTAATAAACACTTTTTAATGGGTGTCACTGTAGCTTTCTTGCCTGATAATATAGCTTATTTTCTGTGAAAGTGAAAGGCTGGACATTTATACATGTACGATGCACGTGGTACTGACGGCCTTTGGGCATATGCAAATATACAAAGAATTTTTTCAGCCCAAAAGACAGTTTAAACAATATAAATCACTAGCAGCGCAAAGACAGACTTTCTTTAAAAAATCAGAGGTGGAATCAGGCGAATTTAATCCATTTGTAACACCACCTATACCGTAATGAGACAGTTTTGTATATGATCTCATCAAAAGGACCGCGTCTTGAATCCCCAACATACATACAATGCATGCACTTGAATCAAATGTATTGATAAGTTATTAAGGAAATCTCATGATGGAAACTTTAATTATTTTCTAATATTTTCTATTTTTTTTAATTATTCGTATTTCTCAATTTATCATGGTCAAATAACATGTATTTATTTTTATAAGGGTACATTAAACCTTATTCGTTAGCCAGTTTGTCCATCTGTCACGAGAACTTTAAACTTGATAATAACTTTTGAATGAGTTAACTTAAAGATGACTTTCAGATTTCACATGTGCATTTTTTGTGACATGTGGTTTTCAAATATATTGTGATTTTTTACCCTGTGACCTCGATCTTGGAACTTGACCTACCTGGTACTTAAAACAATAACATTACTTCAAATTGACCATAACTATTGAAAGCTTTCATTTTATAAACATGTATTACCTGTGACAACACCTTTCAAAATTCATTATGATTTTTTACCCTTTGACCTTGAAGTTTGACCCGCTTTTCAAAAACATTAACAATAGTTATACTTTTTGAATGAGAAGAGATAGAGCGTTAAATTTACTACTGTGTATTATATGGAACAACATTTTTCTAAATACACTGATTTTGACAACGTGAAATTGAGGCTTGACTTACTTTTAACTTTTGATTGAGAAGAGATAGGATTTTCATATAACACAAAAATCACACTACGCTACCTGTGATAAAATTATTTCAAATACTAGTATATAATGAACTTTGACCTTGACGTTTAACTGGCTTTTTCCAAAATTTAAACATTGCTTAAGATTGATCCTGACTTTTGATAAAGAAAGGATAAAGCTTTATTACGTAGGTTAACACATGTTACATTTACACGTATTAGCTGTGACAAGGCCTATCGAAAAAAATATAACATAAGAATTCGTCAATACGGTAGCACACAAATGGGATATGCTCATCACCAGCGTGTGTCATGGTGTGACACAAGGTCATGTTGACAAGGTCAAGGTCGCAAACATTCCTTTACTATCTTTATTAAATAGTAAAACATAGATAAGATGATATCTACCCTTAGAAGATTGCTTTAACATTAGAACGTAGCATGACCTTGACTCAAAGTCATTTCTACCTGTCCACAGCTCCGGCGGAAGATTTACTCGTTGCCTTGCAACGAGCTCGGCTCTAGTTTAAAAATCCAATTATACCATTTTTTTCAAACAGATAGCTCATACAGATTTGTTCTTTTATAATCTTGAAGATTTTGGACAATATGGTCAGCTTGTTAGTTGCAGGCGATATTTGTTAACAGTAAAGTGATGTTTGTGCTTTGTAACGAAACCAACAAACTTGTAATGTCTAAATCGTGTCGGCTAGAGGATGCAATCTCTAATTAAATTGTTAATGTTCGTAATTTTTTTACCCTCCTTTTTATGCAGGCAGTTTAGGGAATTCTATGTATGTTTCTTAAATCTTATGGTGTTTAAAAGGGGGGTCAACTTGAAAAAACATGTAATTATACTGTACCTTTTAAAAGATTACAGGGTTTTAATTTTTATAATAGTCCGGTTGACCCCTCCCCCCCCCTCTTTCCTATATACATCATGTTACAACGACAATATGGTGTGGCCGTCAAATTTGGCAATATTTTGCCTAAGATGTGTAATATTCTGTATGTGAGTCCCCATTTTCTGACCCCAAATTGTTTAATGCTGTTTTACTTCTTTTGTTCATTTACTTTAATAACTAACATATTTCACATCAACATTATTATTTTTGAGGTTTTGCCTCCTTTTAACAAAAAACAAGCTCAGTCGCTTGGTAGGAAATTAAAAAACATAAAATATTTTAACATGCCTTATATCGATACTTTAAAATGAAAAAAAGTTAAATATATTACAAGCAAATGAAATAGTTTTAGCTTTTTAGAAGTTCAATTTTAAAAAATAGGTCTGGAATGTTTGATACAAGATGGGTGGTTGTGACTATTTTTAGATTATTTTGATCTCCTTTAGAAAAAGAGTTCCATATAAAGATATGATTAAATGATCAAAAAATTAAAATTTATGAAATTTTTCTTTGCCAAATGATAGTTGAAAGCTTAAGATATCATATCCCAAAATTTAAGTTATATCTAGTGGTTAATAAAAAAATAATTTGTTGACCACCTAGCCTCCTTAACAAAAGACAACATACGTCTTCTTTATGTGCAGAAATACCTTTGAATAGTTTTGAGGAAGGGCTTCTTTCCTTCACGTTTTGGTCTCTTCTTAGTTGGACATTGTAATCATTGTGTAATCCGGATTTAACGCATTTCTTGCAAATTGCAACATTGCAGGCTTTACAAAACATATCACAGTTTAATGTCTTGTGGACTGTGCACGGAAGCTGGTTGGATTTAAAAAATATATATCTGAACGTGACAATATCATGTTTAACCGAATGATCAGTCATATGAAGATTGAGACAGTTCTGACAGAGGTTGACATTGCATGTTTTACACTTTCTGTCTGCTAGAGACTTTCTGATATTTTGGGGACAAATTTGACATTGTATCAGATTCTGTGCTCTGTCGAGGGGATTAATTTTATGTTTAACAGAATGGTTTTCATGATATCCTAATTGGAGACATCTTGAGCAGATTTCACAATCACAATCCCAACAAAACATATCACATTTTAGATCCACATGGAGACAACAATTAAGAGAATACTTTTCATAAAAATGGAAACGAAATGTGACAGGGATATTACTAGATGGGCAATCCATCATATGAAGATCAACACAATCAGAACAAAGGTACACCTGACAGGTTTTACACACTTCCTCCGCTTCACTTTTCCTCTCTTTTCCAGAACAAAGATGACAAGGTTTCGTTACCAAAGCCCCAACTAGGGAATTGTTTGTAGTTGCCATACCGGGATTTCTTTCTTTCATGTATTGGTGTTTTCTTTGTCTCTGTAGGATATTGTGATTCGTGTGTAATCCAGATTTAACGCATTTTTTGCATAATGCAACATTGCAGTCTTTGCAAAACATATCACAGTTTAATTTCTTATGGACTGTGCACGGAAGTTGGTTGATTTTAAAAAATATATTTCTGAATGTTACAATATCATGTTCAATTGGGAGAACAGTCATATGCAGATTGAGACAGTTCTGACAGAGGGCGACATTGCATGTTTTACACTTTCTGTCTGCTAGAGACTTTCTTATATTTTGGAGACAACTTTGACATTGTATCAGATTCTGTGTTCTGTCCAGGGGATTCATTTTATGTTTAACGGAATGGTTTTCATGACATCCAAAAAAGAGGCATATTGAGCAGATTGCACAATCACAATCCCAACAAAACATATCACATTCTAATTCCTCATGCATATTACACTGGAGTGAGTACTTTTCATAAAAATGGAAACGTAATGTGACAGGAATATGTTTAGATGGGCAATCCATCATATGAAGATCAACACAATCAGTACAAAGGTACACCTGACATGTGTTACACATTTCCTCTGCTTCACCTTTTATCTCTTTTCCAGAACAAAGTTGACATCGTAACACACCCAAAGCTCCAACTAAGGAATTGTATGTAGTTGCAATACCGGGGTTTCTTTCCTTCATGTTTTGGTGTTTTCTTGTTTTCTGTTGGACATTGTGATTCGTGTGTAATCCGGAATTAACGCATTTTTCGCATAATGCAACATTGCAGTCTTTGCAAAACATATCACAGTTTAATTTCTTATGGACTGTGCACGGAAGTTGGTTGATTTTAAAGAATTTATATCTGAATGTGACAATATCATGTTCAACCGAATGATCAGTCATATGAAGATTGAGACAGTTCTGACAGAGGTTGACATTACATGTTTTACACTTTCTGTCTGCTAGAGACCTTACTATTTTGAGACAAATTTGACATTGTATCAGATTCTGCGCTCTGTCCAGCGGATTCATTTTATATTTAACGGAATGGTTTTCATGATATCCAAAAAAGAGGCATATTGAGCAGATTTCACAATCACAATCCCAACAAAACATATCACATTTTAGATCCACATGGAGACAACAGTTAAGAGAATACTTTTCATAAAAATGGAAACGAAATGTGACAGGGATATTACTAGATGGGCAGTCCGTCATATGAAGATCAACACAATCAGAACAAAGGTACACCTGACAGGTTTTACACACTTCCTCTGCTTCACTTTTCCTCTCTTTTCCAGAACAAAGATGACAAGGTTTCGTTACCAAAGCCCCAACTAGGGAATTGTATGTAGTTGCCATACCGGGATTTCTTTCTTTCATGTTTTGGTGTTTTCTTTGTCTCTGTAGGACATTGTGATTCGTGTGTAATCCGGAATTAACGCATTTTTCGCATAATGCAACATTGCAGTCTTTGCAAAACATATCACAGTTTAATTTCTTATGGACTGTGCACGGAAGTTGGTTGATTTTAAAGAATTTATATCTGAATGTGACAATATCATGTTCAATCGAGTGTTCAGTCATATGAAGATTGAGACAGTTCTGACAGAGGTTGACATTACATGTTTTACACTTTCTGTCCGCTAGAGACCTTACTATTTTGAGACAAATTTGACATTGTATCAGATTCTGCGCTCTGTCCAGCGGATTCATTTTATATTTAACGGAATGGTTTTCATGATATCCAAAAATGAGGCATATTGAGCAGATTGCACAATCACAATCCCAACAAAACATATCACATTTTAGATCCTTATGGACACAGCAATTAAGTGAGTACTTTTCATAAAAATGGAAACGTAATGACACAGGAATGTTTCTAGAGGGACAATCTGTCAAATGAAGATCAACACAATCAGAACAAAGGTACACCTGACATGTGTTACACATTTCCTCTGCTTCATTTTTCCTCTGTTTTCCAGAACAAAGTTGACATCGAATCACATCTAAAGCTCCAGCTAGGGAATTGTCTGTAGTCGCCATGTTACTTTTTAACTGTAATACTCTCCTAATTTTTATGAAAATAAATAACAAGATAAAGGTTTTGGACAGAATATACACTAAAAATAGACATATCCACAGAACAAATCATATAGCTAAGATGCATCGTTTCTCTGAAAAACTAGTTCATTCGCTTTGTCAGATTGATTTTTACTGCAAAAAAAGTATCCTCGTTAAAGATCTTAGTGGGCGTATTCATTGTATTTGTTAAAGTCGAGGAAGATGTTAATAGAATCATTGTCGGTTAATATTGAATTTAAATCTTCAACGATCTTTGTTATATTGCATATCGATCGATCTGGAAACAATAATGCACAATCATATCGACCCAGTATGTTGTGTTAACTGTTTTGAAGACAGCTTTTTTTCAAAAGACATGAACAATGCCTAAATGAGGGTATTAATGCAAGCAATCCAGCCATTCAAAAATGTTCATCTTTTAATCTATTAATAGAATTATTATGGTGAATTTTAAAGGAACATACTATTACGAGGGACGTTCAAAAATTACGCGAACTTGTTGCACATAAAAAAAATGACGACATAATCGGGCAAAATGTCATACATAAAAGAATCTTTACTAATACAGTCTTTAAATTTCATTTCAAATGTTTTTTAAGTGATATCAATTTTGGTTGATTTTGCAAGACATATTATTAATTAAGTCACGGAGCAGCAATTGAAAGTACTCGACGTCACGGACATTCTTAAAATAATGTGAGCTTTCATTTTTTCAACATTTTTTCTGTGCAATTTGAGCTACATTATCTACTCAACATCCATAACCATTTTCTGTCAAGCTTAAACTCCATCAAACAAGTAAAAGCATTTTTTCGTTTTAAAACTAAAAATTGTATTTACTTAAGGTAGAACCTATGTCGGAGAAGTCTTTGTCACAAGAATTTCAAACTTTTCATAATGATAAATTAGCACTTGCTTATCAATCAGTTAAAAGCAGCACTTGACATGTGTCCTTGTCATTAAATGTAGTGCAGCCAGTTAAACATGGAATGATAAATACATATTGCGACTTCACAATTTCAGTCATTTGAGGGGTACTTGTCATGCAAAGAAGACAACAAAATCCCAGAATTGCTTCTTTAAACATCGTTGTTTTTATTGTTTATTACTTGAACAGTATTAAACAATATTTCCGGAGAATAAATTCTTTTTTTTCAATTAACATAAAATATATTAAGTCCACATTTTCAAAACTATTGGCAAATGAGCTCTATTTATTTTCAGTCAATTTTCCACCCTACATTTGTAATTATATATATCAGAAGTCTTTGTCACAATGTTTTTAATCTTTAATATGATAAAGAACATACCCAAATGATTACAAAAAGTGATTAAAATATATACCTTTCCCCTCTCACTAATGAGAGATAGGTTATTTACCTATACTAATATTCTGGACCTTTTTGCACTAACATGGATTTTATTATTAAATGACTGTCCGGGAGTTCTTTCAGCTTAAAAATGTTTATAAAAATTGTACTTTTAATTAAAAGATTATATTTAATAGAGAAATGGTAATAAAACTCCAAGAAAATGGATAAGTAACAAAAAATTATGAAAAGGAATGCACATCATTTTATGATAGATATCACAAAATGTACACACAATCTACAACACGTACATCTTTGACTTGGACACATTTCATCAAGATATTACACCATTAATTTGGCAACTGACGATTTTTTAAAAAAAGATTTTTGCATTCCTTCAAAATAGTTACATACCATTTACATTATAACAGTTTGTTGTATACCTATAGCAATTTCATCTCACAACATAGTCTTGGATTTGTCAACTTAATTAAGGTCAAGATCTATTAAATGAAAAGTGCCTACAGGTTTCTCTAATTCAAGAAATTTCTTGTCATTAAGCATTATATTAAAATATATATATATATAAATCGAATATTATGAAGATTATTTATACAGGGAAATGACAACAAAATGTTTGTTTTAACCTTTATTTTGGCGAACATTGGCTGTGGCATAGTAATTTGTGGGATGCCAATTAATTTTTTATTGATATTGATTTTTTATTAACTTTTGGGCAAACCCACACAAATTCAACAAAATTCATCAACACAAACAAGTCATATGTGCAAAAAATGACCACCCCGGGTAAACCGCGTGTGGTTACTTATTTATGGTTACTTATTTAAGTGTAATTAGTTATATGCACAAATCAAGCACAAAACAAATTATTTCAACATATCAGCAAATATTTTTCATATAAAATGGTTCAACATTTCAACCCCCTTCACAGTTCAATGGTGAAAACTTCACAACAATACAAAGTTTATGTAGGCCTCAGTTGCTTTGGTGTGTGCAACTGACAAAAAAAACCCACGGACCAATGTTCTTTATGTTTTGTTTAAGGATACACATTTTCTTGCTTTGACAGGAAAAATTCTAACCCCCCTTGGATATTATTTAGAAAGAGTTTATTTCCTAGGTCATTGCGGTGCACTCCAGCTGGCAACAGAAATTGTGATATGTTTTTCAATAGATCCGGGTGCTTTATGTAACAACCCCCCAACTCTAACACTAATTAAGCAGCTACCCTATTGGCCTTAAGACGGGAACGCTCCATTGCTTTATTGTCCCCCGAATACCTCCATTTATTTCGTGGCAGCATATGTGACCAAACAAGTGTAGAATGTGGAAAGCGAGTCTTGATAATCTTTAGATGGGATTAAATTTTCTCAATGAGAGTATACAGATCAAATGATCCTAAATCGTTTGCCCCACAGTGAATTACCAAAAAGTCTGGGGATTCCTCATATTCTGTCAGAAAAAAGAGCTTTCTTTTAAGTCCCAAAAAATTCAAACCTGAATATCCCTGCCCCCCGGTCTGCATACTAATGCCATCATTGCATTCTTAATAATAGAGGAGCCCACACACCAGACTTTAACTTCAGAGACCTATACAAATGTATGCAGTAATTTGAATAATTATTGTTATATTTACAAAATTACAACTTATTTGCCCCCAACATCTGCCCAATAGGACATCTTATGTATGATTTGTATGCCCTAGACTTCCAATGCCCTGCTTCCATTATGACATCTTGTGAACACCCCGCTTCAAATGCTGCAGTGGCTGCCCCGATACGAAATGAATGGTCCCTATAATGTCCCTGAACCCCAAAAATCTGAAGTGATGTTTTCAAAACTGAAGAGAACTGATATCTGGTAAGGGGTTTTTTCTCAGTGGATAAATAATGGTCCTTTAATTTTGGTCTTACTGCAAGATAATCTATCAAACTTGCTACTGGACACAGGATTCTCCCACTTTTATCAATGGCTAAAGAAACCCCCTTTCTATCCTGATCACATTTTGACATTCTTATGTGTACAAAAACCTTGGAGTAATTAGCTTCAAATTGAACATCAGTCACTTGTAAAATTGTATGAACACTATTACCAGTAGACAATGTGAATTCCCCTATTCCGAGTAAACCAAAGAAGGCTAATATATAAGCAGCTCTGAACAATTTTGATTCATAACTATTGCTACAAATGCTCGATAACAACCCTAACAACTTCAGAAAGCAACTGCAAGGTTAAAGGTAGCCTTGCATTTGCAGACCTACCAGTTCTTCTCATACCCTCAAGAACCTTTACAACCAGAAAGTTCTTTGTTTCATCAACCCAATTGTGAATTTTGCATTGAAAACTAATAGAAGATAGATAAGATTTTGCCGTTGCATAGGAACATTTCTTAAGTGACAGATAAGCAACAAAGTGAACAACATCTCTAAGAGGTGGGGGCCATGAAATTTCGTACCCAAATTCTTTCCGGAAATTATAAAATGAATTTTGTCCTGTTTCGTATGCTGTCTTAGTGTTTTCAGAGATTGAAGCATCTAGCAATTTATTCATATGAATCTGTCAATCATGTTGACTAATTCTACTGGAAGAGGGTCTGGTCTGGTGCTTGCCTCTAGTGCTAACGTCTTGAAGCGGAACCACTGTTTGCGAGAAATAGAATCTGCAATTTTGTTATCCAAGCTACTAATTAGGAGTGAAACGGTTCACCGCGGTATTTTTTTTCGGTTCGATACAAGGTTTAAAATCTCAATTTTCGGTTCGGTTCATTATATTTTCGGGATCGGAAATAAATCGGGTTCCACATTCAGATCGAAGATGGCAGAGCAGGCAGACGCAAACAATAATTCAGTCAAGTCAGGCTACAATTTACAGTGTGCAAAAGACGTTTTACAATTAAGAGACCCCCTGCTAAATTCCGTTCTCCAGTTTGGAAACATTTTGGATTCCCAATGTCAGCAAAAGGAAACAATGCACAGGAAGCACAGCAAACAATCTGCAGAATATGTCTTACAGACGTGAGTTACAAGGCAGGTAACACAAGTAATATGTCTACGCACTTAAAACGAAAACACGGCATAGATATATCTGCATCTACTTATGCTAAAACACAGACGTCACTCACTATAGAAGAGGTAAAATCGGAGGGCAATAAGAATCCTCTAAATCAACAACACAGCAAACTGGTCAACTCAGACTTCAGGATGTTCCAAGTCTCAAAACAAAGTAAACTTTTAAATCCCCTAGGTCAGTGAACATAACAAAAGCTATTGGTGGTTTTATCGCCAAAGACATGAGACATTTTTCTATTATTGACATTGGTGGATTTAGATATCTTCTCAAAACATTAGAACCAAGGTATGAATTACCCAGTAGAATCTACTGTAATTCCTTCCATCAAATCTTCAATAACTCAGAGAATTGGAGATAGTTTGAAGTCTGCTGAGAATATTTCACTTACTACAGATGGCTGGACTTCTAGAGCTACGCAGTCTTATATAGCAATCACAGCACATTTCTTGGACCCAAATTTCTCAATTGTCAATTACACTTTGCAAGCGAAACATCTCCCTCCCTGAGGCCCACACAGAACAGAATCTAGCAAACGTATTGGAGAATGCCATAGAATTTTGGAATTTAAAACGACAAAAACCCATTTCGGTGACAACAGACAATGCAAGTATTATTGTTACTGGAGTGTCCATAGCAGAAGATGTGCATCCACACATACGATGTTTTGCACACACAGTGAATCTTGCCACACAGCGAGGTATTAAAGTTGCTCAACTAGATAGAATACTTGCACGTGTGAGGCGTATTGTGGGTTTCTTTCACCTAAGTTACACTGCATCAGCCATATTTGATACGCAGCAAACTTTTCTTGAACTTCCGTCCCACAAGTTGATTATTAATGTTCAAACTAGATGGAACAGTACCTATGATATGGTTGCCAGATATACTGAACAACAGCCTGCAATAATTGCAGCTCTTCTTTCAAAGGAGGTCAAGAAAAACCTGAAAGACATAGTGACCATTTCAGAAGAGGAGACCAAACTTCTTGAGGACCTTGTTGTGGTTTTGAAGCCTCTCAAGACAGTTACAACATTAATGTGCGACACTCTTCATCCAACGATCTCTCTAATTCACCCACTGAAGAAGATGTTGATCAGACAATTAGCTCCGAGAGATAGTGACACATCTATTTCCAAAAATGTAAAGAACATCATCCTTTAAGACTTAAAAAAGAGGTACATATAAATTTAATTTCTCCATTTCAGTTTAGAAAAATAACATATTGAAAAAAAATTAATACACATAAACCAAAAATTTTTTTTTATTTTAATAAAATTTATTTGCATCCACTTTTATATAATGATAGCCTCTAAGTTCTCAGCTTCAAACAAATTTATTGAAAATTGATATGTGCCCAAAAAAAATTTTCAATTGATCATATTTTTATATTTTATCACTTTTACTTTAGGTACACAGAACCGGCCATGCTAGACTTCCTCCTGCAAAGTTCAGCTTTAGATCCCCGGTTTAAAACCCTACCATATATTACTGAGGAAAAGAGGATGTCAGTTTATCAGACTTTAGAATCTCATGCACAAGACTATTCTCTGGTATGAAATTGAATTTTTTTAAACTGTGTCTGTCACAAATAGTAGAAATAATACCATTGTTGCACTTGGTCAGTTCAGAAATTCACACCGGATATTACTTACGAAATAATAAAGTCCGAAACGATACGGAATGTACAATTCTGAAACGTACACTCCCCCCCCCCCCC
>PRKT01000866.1:117345-154781 GCA_003671525.1 Saccostrea glomerata | reverse complement strand
AAATATTAAATAACTCACACATTGACGGGCTTAATACATGACATTGTTTCGCCGTTGAGGAGTCCGTGCATCTCAAACCGGATATTACTTACGAAATAATAAAGTCCGAAACGATACGGACGGAATGTACAATTCCGAAACGTACACTCCCCCCACCATTTGTCCGGGGATATGAAAAAGTTCACATGTTCACAGTTTACATTTACACCTGTTCTTCAACTGGAAGAATCACAACTAATCGTCGAACTGATCTGCAAACCACCGTATCTGGACAACCACAATATCTAGGATCTTGGTTCAGATTTTTGTATCTAAGTTTTACATCCCGAACTTTTCCATCACTTCCTGGGTTTGCCTCCGAAACTTGTGCCAGTTTCCATTGACCACGCACATTATTTGAATCTTGAACAAGGACGATGTCACCATTTTGAATGTTTCTCCTTTCATGATGCCATTTCTGTCTTATAATAAGGGTATGAAAGAAATCTCTTTTCCATCTTCTCTAAAATGTATTCACCACACGCTGAACAAATTTCCATCTTATTCTGGGGTCCTTGCAATCATCCCAATCTCGTACAGGAACTCTGGTGCTTGCCCGACCTAACAATAGATCGTTCGGGCAAAGATATGTACCTTCAGTAGGGTCGCAATTTTTTGTACCAATGGGACGTTCATTTAGTAGATTGGAAACTTCAAAGAGAATACCATAAGGAAACTGCCCATGTCATATCCTTCTGCTTCATCAATATATACTGCTCTTGAAACTAAGCAATTAAACAAGACACCATAACCTTTCCCATGGGCCCTCTTCTTAATGGTGTCCTTGATTACAAGAGGTCCAAACAAATCAACAACACACATGTAGAAGGGAGGGGTCGGTTTAAGTCTTGTCTTTGGCATTGGACCCATCTGTTGACCTTGCATTGATTTGAATTTTCTTCTACATTCACACACCTAAATTTAATTCTGCTTATAATGTTTTTTACTTTAGGTATCCAAAATCTGCTACGGATCTTTGCTAGAGTAACGTCAATCCCTGCATGATCTTCATCGTGTATTGCTTTCACTACATATTCTGTAAATACGTGATTTGTAGGAAGAAGTGCAAATGTGGACTGATTCCAGGTTTCTTCAATCCATTTACTCATTCTTTGTCCAACTGTAATAATTCCATCCTTTGTTCGTTCAGGGCCAAGACGTCGAAACCTCTGCATAACATTGTTTGGTAGGTCCATTTGAGCATGTAAAATCCAAGCCTTTTCAGCCTCTCTTATAACTTCATCTGTCACATTTTTAAGAATCTTCTTGAATGAGTGCACCTTAAATATAAGTTGCAAAATACCAGTGAGTCTATACAGCTTATTCAAGGATGAGATTCTCGTGGTGTCTATCAATTCCAGTATCCGAGTCGAGGATTCCTTTGGCTTCACTTCAATATTTTCTGTCAACACACTGTGCACCAATGAATCCGGAATTTCTAAAACATCAACAGTTTGTTTCATTGGCCACTGTTCAATAGGATAGTGTAAGAATTCTGGTCCTTTCTGCCACCTTGAATCATTGTTTAATATGCTGGGATGTGTAATCCTTGTTGTAAGATCCGCAGGATTTTGATCAGAAGGAATCCAAAACCATTCAGCCTTTTGTGTCTTTGATTGAATCTCGGCTATCCTATTGGCGACAAATGTACCAAAACCGTAACTTTCCTTTTGAATTTGGGCACGGACAATTGCAGAATCAGTAAGATGAATTACTCTCTGAAATGTAAAAGTCATGCTTTCCACAATTTTTTCCCTTATTCTAGCTGACAGCACAGCACCGCAAAGCTCAAGTCTTGGAATGGAAAGTTGCTTAACTGGCGCAATCCGATTTTTTGCAAAAATTAATCTGACGTCATAAGTGTCCCAAGCAGTCTCCCATCTTATGTACGCACACGCTCCAAAAGCAAGATTGCTGCCGTCAGAAAAAAGCACCAAGACCGGATTTCCAAAGACATTAGTTGGTTTTAAACATCTGGGAATGCACAGGGATTCTAACTGAAAGAGTCCATTGAAAAATTCTATCCATTGTTGTCTCATTTCTGCGGATAAAGGTTTATCCCACACTTCAGACTTGCTCTGGTTTCCTTGGCATAAATTTCTTATGAGAGATTTTGCACTAAGAGTGTAAGGAACGATCACTCCTAAAGGGTCATACACTCCTGCAACTTGGCTGAGTACTATTCTTCTTGTCAAATTTTCAGGAATTTCCTCCGACTTATTGGTTGATTTCTCTTCATGGCTTTTATGCTTTGTTTTCCTGGAGAAGTTCAATCGCACTTTAAATGTAAATACATCATCAACAGGTTTCCACACTAGTCCCAACACCTTTTCTGATTCTGTATTCATCATGTTGATTTCATTAATTTCCTGATGATGGTCTCCTGATATAATCCAATGCTTTATGTGAAAGCCACCAAAGTCCAATACTTGATTGATATCCTTAGCCAATTGCAATACATTTTCAAATGTGGAATCTGATGCTAAAATGTCATCAACATAGCTGTTGTTTTTTATAACACTAGCAGCCTTTGGGTAAACATCTTCCAGCATTTCAGCTGTTTTATTGAGAGCTATAATAGCTATAGCACCACTGGGGCGATCTCCAAATGGAACACTGGTCAGCACATAATGATCTGGTGGTCTGTCAATTTCACAATTTCTCCATAAAAATCTGTGTGTATGCTGATCTTCTATGGAAAGATGAATCGAGTTATACATTTTGGAGATATCGCCTACAAGACCAACCTGATTTTCTCGAAACTTCAACAAGATGGAAAGAAGATCATTTAAAACTTTTGGTCCTTTAGCCCAGTAGTCATTAATAATATGACCCATATAGGAAGCAGAAGAGTTGAACACAATTCGAAGTGGTGTGGATGATGATTCTGGTTTTAAAACCTCATGATGTGGAAGATAGTTCACAGGTCCTTTGTATGAAGTAACTTCCTCTTGTGATAATTTTCTAGCAGCCTTTCTCTGCACCATGTCATCTATCTGTTTTTGATATTCCTGAGTGTGTTCATCGCCAGTTTTTTTTTCAGTCGTTGTTCCGTTGACCGTAAACGGCCTATAGCAGCTTGTATGTTATTAGGCAGTTCTGAAGGATTCCGTTTCCATGGGTAATTTATGGTCCAGCATTTGTTGGCATCATCATGCTTTAATCCAGTCTCAATCATGTTCAGTTCATGCTCCTCTTCAATGGTGTAATGTCCTGAACCAACAACACAATGTCCACATCGACACCCTCCACATCTTGGTTGACAGTAGGTTCCTAAGCTTTCAATGTCTAGAAAACTATCAAACTGATCTTTTAGCGATTTCGTATTCATGATATGCATGGAATTTAATTCACTTCCCGACAAATGATTGATACAAAACGAGTTTGGCATTGCGGATACTTTAATCAGAGAATGACTTCCCCTCACACAATAACCAAATTGATTTTTCATCAGTTGCAGATTCCCGACGCCGTCAACTCTTGTGGGTAAAAGAACGCTACAGTCTGATCCAATCAGTAAATCAACCTCTCCACATGGTCTGTAGATATCAGAGTCTGTAATTCCATTAAATAATTGTGCTATTCCACTAACATCTACCTTGCCTGCATTTGTTGTAATTTGCTCCATACCGTATCCCTTAATTTGCCAGGTATTGCCATCCTTGTCTGTCAAGGGGATTATATATTCTTTGCTATGTAGTTGTTCCATAACATTTCCCACCTTCGTGATACTGAGGGTTACATCTTTTCCTTGTAAATTAAGTTTCCTTGCTGCACGATGTGAAATTAACGAAATATTTGATCCTGGATCCCACAAAGTTGATAGCAAAATATCCTTACACTTAACTTCACTGATCATAAGTAGGACATCTTCTCCAGGTTCTTTGCTATTAACAATTCTCACAATGTTAGCAACATTTCCCTCTTGACCTTCTTGATGCAGTGACGAGTGATGTAATTTTCCACAATGTTCACATCCTTTCTTTTGAGGACAGTATTTCGAGATATGTCCTGTTTTTAGACAAATAAAACAGCCTCGATTTTTTCTGAGTAAGTCCATTTTAGCACCAACGTCCTTTCCGTTGAAATTCCAACACTGAGAAATATCATGTGTATCACTGTTATGGTACCAGCAACTCCTTGGTGATGGCGAGGGTCGACTAAATCTTGGTAGATTTTGATTTGTTTGATGTCCTTGACGAACAATTTCATTGATGCTTGCTAGGCTACAACTTTTTTGAGGACTTCTTGATTGTGCTTCATCTGAACACTTAGTTGATCAACTGGAGAATGTGAATTTGTCTCTGCTACATGGTGGATTCTTGCTTTGGAGTTATTCCTTATTTCTGATTGCATGTATTTCATGGCATTCTTTTCTTCTAACAGAAATTCAAGTAATGGAAGAAATATCTCTATTTTCCCAGCGTGTTTTTTCTTTTGCAAAACCCATTCTCTCTTTTGTACAGGGGGTAGAATTTTTTCGATTTCGTTTACCATGGTTGCTGTATTAATCTCTCTCTCCATTTTCATTCGTTTCAAATCTAAATAACATCGTTCAATCATTTCTACACTATTTATAAAGCTAATATGGTCCCCATCGGCTATGACCTTGAGCTTCTGAATGTCACTCAAAATTGAATCTGTTAGTTTATCTGGTCTGCCATACTTTAACTGCAGTGTGTGCCACATTTCTTCGTAATCATAATCCACTCCTTGAATGACTTTTAATGCCTCTCCGTGTAAGCATTTTTTCAGAGCAAATGGGTCTAATCCATAGGATGGTACCATAATACATTCATAGTCTCTTTTGAAACTTGGGTATTCCCGTATTGCACCGCTAAATGAGGGTGCATCAAGTTTTTTAACTTTAACTGTTTCCTTTTTTGTTTTTGTCTCTAATTCCTTTTGTTTAATCTTTTTTGCTAATCTTGTCACATGTAAACGGCACTCACATAATTCACTGTACATTTTGTCCATGTCTCTATCAACATTTTCATGTTCACTTGCTTGTAATTCATTCTCTAGATCTAAAAGTTCTACATATTCTGCATGACTTTTTTCTAAATCATTATAGGACGTTTCTAGATCACCAAGAATATTTTGTAGAACACCATGGTCCTCCATATAACCTAATTCTCTAAATCTGTTGTATATTCTGTGAAACTTGCCCTTTTGCGTTGAACGTCGACGCTTCTTGCCCTGTAATATCCCACCGGATATTACTTACGAAATAATAAAGTATGAAACGATACGGACGCAATGTACAATTCTGAAACGTACAACAATAATGTTAGATATTCATGTAAAATTATTACTAAACAATGAAAAAATATATCTTAAATTAAAACAAAGATTTCAAAATTAAAAAATAATCTGATAATAGTATGAATTCTACTTTTAATTTTGTCTCCTGAATGCAATAAGAAAAGGTCTATGATTTTTTACAGCCAGTTACTGTCAAGCAGGAACCAGAGGAACATTCACTGCCTGCTTTACCTGAACTCCCTATGTTACCCTTACCAGATGATGATGAGGAGCCACCCCAGAAGAAGTTTACCCCAGTTAGTGCCATTGATGACCTCTTTGGTGATGTGTTTGTAACGCATGTGGAACCACCAAAAAGCAAACAAGAACTTTTACAAGCAGAAATGAAAATGTACAGAGAAAGCCATACCTACCACAAGCTGTCCATTGGAATGGTGGAATGAGCATAAACATTCCTACCCAATCCTATCCAAGATGGCAAAATATTACTTTCCTATCCCTGCTACATCTGTAGCATCTGAACGCGTCTTTTCCACTGCTGGGGACATTGTGATTGCTCAAAGAGCAGTGTTGTCACCAGAAAATGTTGACTCTCTTATTTTTTAAGTCAAATATCATAATCCCAGATGACTTGTTGGGATGAAAAGTTCTTGAGTGTTGATCTTATAACTTCCTTTCAAATGTTTGGGTTTTTTGAAGATTGTTTAAGAGTTATTAACAGTTTGAGAGTTTTAAATCTGTTTTGACTTGAAGTTTATTTTGGAAATTCAAAATTTAAGAAGGTTAAAGTCTTAATTCATTGTTAGTGGAAACTAATTCTAGTC
Organism: Saccostrea glomerata; assembly: GCA_003671525.1. NCBI lineage: Eukaryota > Metazoa > Mollusca > Bivalvia > Ostreida > Ostreidae > Saccostrea > Saccostrea glomerata. The sequence continues at coordinate 148,653 of PRKT01000866.1, read as the reverse complement.
AATTTTGTATTCAATGTGTTGTACATGAAGTCACTTTTTGCTAAGTAATTAGTACATCAATATTAAGTGAGCTTTCATTTGTAAAATAAAAGTAAAACAGCAACTAGAATTTGTTTTCTTAAATCAAAATGTATCGTATCGAAAATAACCGTATCGTGACAAAAAGATTACGATACGCATCGTATCGTGAAGGTGGCGTATCGTTTCATCCCTACTACTAATGTGATTTGCCCAAATATAACATTATTGAACATCAGTCTAAGAACCAAATGTCTTACCAATTCCATTACTCTTTTGGACTTGGAAGATTGGGTATTGATGACACTAACTAATGAAAGGTTATCAACATGAAACTGAACTTTTTTTATGTAATAACCTAGGTCCCCATATCTCTATTGCTAAAACTACTGGTATGAGCTCAAGAAAAGTCATGTCTCTCAAAATGTCTTGGTTGTTCCAATGTTTTGGCCATTGGAGAAAAAAAACCAACTTCCACTAAAGTAACTCCCACAACCTAAATGACCTGAACCTGCACTATCTGTAAATAACTGTAAAATGCAAGAATCTTCCCATACAGTACAAGGAAAATATGCAACCCCATTGAAATGGTTCAAGAACACCAGCCACATTCTAAGGTCACTTTTAATTCCTACTGATAATCTTATATGATGATGTGGCTTGAAAACTCCACTAAATGCATCATACATTCTTCGAATAAAAGCTATACTAGATCTGATTGCCTTTGAGAAAAAAATTGAGCATTCCAACTAAAGACTGCATTTCTTGCAGTGTAACTTTTTCCCTATCTAAAAAATTTCAATCAGACTTCAGGATTTCTAACTTAGCTTCTGGTATCTTAATAGCCATTCTCTGTAAGCATTTAAACTCTTATATAGGGAGTGTGGCACGCATGGTCTTGGATTTTTATGAAACTTGGCACACATTGTTATATTCATGCATGAAACAAAAATTCATAATAAAATGGTTGCTATGGGCAATGGTAACCATGGTTACCAGAATACATTTTTAGAGCCCTAAAAACAGTCATTTCTCATGAAAAATTGCAATCTTGAGACCCCTAGAAAACCTGTATATAATCTAGAAAATATAATGACTCAATTTTTTGTATCAAAATATATCATATTTCTGATACTTATGATTATTTGCAGTGTTTGAATAATTTTTCATCATAGTAAAAAATAACCGGCTTTTGGGGCTGTTTTTTTAAGGAAAAAATAACTGTTTTAATGCACTTTTGATAAATTTGGTAAAAAATTTTGCGGACATGCAGGGAAAAATGAATATCATGGTGTTAAAGTATATAGTCCGTTCTACTATCAACTGCATTGACTCATTTGGTTTTCATATCTTGTTTTCATGTTACCATGGTTACAAAGTAATGAATTTTCATGTATTACAAAAAATGACAAAAGGCATTACCTATCGGTTTCCCTCTAATAATATAAAAATTTTACATTGGATTGAGACCAAATCTTGATAATTGGTACACAATATCTGAAGCTTATGATTAAAAAAAAGATTTCAGGTGAAAAGGTCAAAGGTCAAGGACAAAAAAAGGTACAAAATAGACTGAAATCTAGAAAATTAGGTGTTTATATACTATTACATATTGAAGGATTCTTCTCACATTTTCTGTATTTAAAAATGTATGAAATTTTCATAGAATGAAGATGACAATATTACTAAGTGATGGTACCAGTCAGATTAAATAAAACCGTTTTATATAAGAGGTAATATCAGGTCAAGGTCATAACCTTTTCCCCGAACATTAAGAACAAAACAATTCTGTTGCCAATCATGGGATCCCTACTTGTATCTTAAAACATTGAATTTTTTTATTTATGCATAAAAAGAAACTACCATACAGGGCCCATAAGATAATATTACCAAATTGAAATAAATTATCTACATAAAATGTATATTGGGTAATCCGAATTTCCTCTGCTTTTCTTAAATTTCTAAGGATACATTAGTTATTTTTATATGTTTCCTATATTTAATTTTTTCTTTTTCTCACATACACTAAAGTTGTCACAAAAAGATGTAAAATGATACATAAACAGAAGGTTTTGATAGTTAAAATATTAAGAGAGAAAAAATACTTTTCATAAATCTTTAGCTCAAATCTTAACTTTACACGAAAGTTTTTAAAAAGCTGATACTGTTATAGTTTGTTTGAAAATAAAAACTATGAAATAAATTGTTAAGAATACTTTAAGGGAATTTACAATGTACATTTTTTTTCTCTGCAAGTATGACTAGAAAGAATATATTGAATTAAGTACAAAATACAAAAATTACATTAAAGTTTCAAATGATTTGAATTGTTCTTGTTGACTTATATAGCTACTTCCAAAATGAACGTGCTCCTAAAAGTGTACTTTTAACATTATCTCCATCATAACCCTAGTCTCTTAGACACCTCTGCAATAAAGACTTGCATAAAAATTTTGATATCAAAGTGAAAACATGATATTCAACAATTTTTTTGAACAACTAATAGTTCTATATGTACATAGTAAATATCTACTTAAAAGGACACAAATAATTGCAGGAACTTATAAGTGTAGTCATGATAAAGAATTGAATCAAACACTAATTCTTGTGATTAACACTGATAGTGACACTGCAAGACAATGACATCAAAGCATGCATAAGGGGTACAGTCCACTAATTGTTTTCCTATAGGCGACAATGTTAACGTTTCTACTCATAGCTATGTCCCTATAATTTCTTGTTCAGAAGCGAGTGACCCCTTAAATCAAAGCACATCAACTTGTCTTTCCTCGGTTAAAATCTCGAAGTAACATGTCAGATTGATTTTTCAGCAAAATGTGTCCGCCTATGGAAACCTCTAAAAATGAATGTAGGGGAATTTCAGAGTTCTCACTAGCGTTATAATACACAAAATAATTCTGCTGATCTTCTTGATAAATTACATTTGTCAAGCTTTTTTGGTAGGAAAGATACTCCTTATCAACAAGTGTGAGGCTCAGTTCAGTACATCTGCCCAATTTATTTGTTTATGCGAGTCTGCAAATTAAGGAACTTAAAATTTTTTCTGGTTCTTTCTTTGTCGGATACATTTTCATGATCTTCTCTGCGTAAATATATTTTGCCTTTTCTGTTAAACATAATCTCTCTTTTGTAGCAAATGAGCAGGTGCCCATTAATACATGATCATCAACTGCTCTTTGTGTTGAAAACTGTTTTGTGCAGTTTTCCACAGGACAATGAAAACCTGTTATGTGCTCTAAAGACTCAGCTTCTTCATCTGGAAACAAAAAAAAAGATGTAATTTACTGTTTGATACTTAAGTAATACTACTTATGGGGGTTGAAATTTTGGGTATATATATTATATTATATACCATGTATACATTTTCTTAAGATTTGAAAAAGAAAAAAAAATAAATGTAAATTATTTTATTGAGAAGTCAGGTCTTGAAGCCAATTAATTAATGAGGTCTCCATCACGGTCACACATGAAATCATTCCTTTATTAATAGAGTGAAGGCTTACTTCCTTGTAGTATGTATATTTATATTGAAAAATCCTCACCTTCTTACTGCCCTGAATCTGAAGGCTCGGCCTTTTGTTCACAATTAAGTGTACTCTGCAGCTATTACATATTCCTGAAAACAAGGATTTGATACCATATAGCTTGGAAACAATTTTGTGATACATTAGTGTAAGCATGGTTTTATGTAAACAGTATTCCCTGCATCTTCGCTAGCCAAGGGTTTCCGATCCGATACCTACTCTACAACCCTTGGCAGATTTGGCTGAAAATTTTAGAACTCGCGCAAACGATTTTGATTGGCTGCGAAGTCCTAGCCTTCGCAAGGTTTTTACTAATGGACGATTTTAAAGTCTGTTCGTGTTTTATGCAAAAGAAGTTAATTATTTATAAGAAATTAAACTTAAGACGTAAAACATGCTAAAAAAACAAAGGATAATTAATTTTAAAGTTTTTTCCTTTCGCTAATATATGTGTTTTAGATATTATTGAAAGGACCACATAGTACGTGTTCCGCATTTTAGGTGCATCAATTTAAGCCAATCAAACGCCATGGCTCATTGATAACAATGGAGACTGTAGTATGCAGGACGTGTTGTGAAATTCTTGATAAAAAGTCAAGAAGAACAATATATTCCAACACGTTTGAGGTGTCGCAGCAGCTTAACGAAGTGTTAGGTCATGTACCGAACGAAAACGACGGATGTTCCAAGTATGTGTGTTACCGTTGTTATGCTAAGTTAAAGAAATTGTCAAAAATTGACTACGATTTGCTACACAAAGTGGATGAACTAAGAAAGGAAAAAATTGAGATAATAAAATCTCTGCGTAAAAACCTTACTTCAACGATGTAGAGTTAACTAGCGTAGGCGTGAATATGAGTGCAAGTGTTAATACCCCTGCAGAGTTAGGAACAAGCACTGATGCATTTGGTGAAGAAGATGGGTGTAAGAGAAGTTTAATACATTCTCCAACACCAAGGAGAGTCAAGAGGTGTAAGCCAGGTGAGATCAAACTCTCTATATTATTTTAGCACCTAATTTGCTGTAATGTGCAATTAAATTTGTAATTTTGAAATTTCTCATAAAGTATTGCACCGTTTGATATGTTGCCAACTTGCCGTAAGTTCATCAAGGTTAATGTATACTTACTTCATTACTTGGATCAAGGTTTCCTACTTATAAGTAGAGAAGTACCCTCTTTACATTTTGAAGGTATAAATATTTATAAACCAAGGGCCAAAGTACATGCGATATATGTTTATTGCCAAGCCACTATAGATTCTTGTATGTCTTTTTGAGTACACAAGCCATGACATTATTATTTATTTTAAGTATCTTAATTGTGGAATTTTTAATGCACTCTTACAGGTTTTACAAAGACTCCAGAGAAACTTCGACAACCACGTATAAAACTGTTTACACCTAGTAAAATTAAGGTAAGTGCACATGACATTAAACAGTACAACAGATAGTTTAAGCAAATCAGAAAAAAATGTTATTAAAAACAATTGAATTTAACACCATTGAATTGTATGCATTGTTAGAATTTTTAGAAAATTTGTTAGAAACTTCTTTGAAGCTAACAGGAGCTTGTTTTATTGTTTTTTGTACTGTTCATCATTATGTAACACTTTCCATATGGATTCAGCTTTGCTTCATTTTAAGGTGTTATTCAACACTGGAAAACAGATAAAGTGTAGAATGGTAAAGGACACTGAATTTAGACAAGTGATCAAAGCCATTTCCAGGGGACAACCCAAAAGACGCATAGCAAAGTTTGCATACAATTCATCACTTAAAGAGGAGCTAGCAAAGTTTGTTATTCATGACATTGAAAAAGATATTACAATGCTTACCTCAAAAAAATCCAATTGTTGTCTAAGGAGTACAGAATGTGACAATTTATCAAGTTTCAAGTTTGAGAAACTGCTTTTTGAAGTTCAGTTATATATGCTCCTCTCTTATATAAGACACTATCGCATACTCTCAAAGATTCTGTTGGAGTAGCAGTTACAACAGCCATAATTGCAAAAAACAGGAATATGCACATGTCTGCACTTCATCATATTATTGCGCAAATTCTGGATCACAGCGGAGCAACAGATGAGGTAAATTAGTGACACAAGATGTTGGATTTTGAGTATTCTCCATTTTATTTTCTTAAACATATTAGTTAATTATGGAATGTATAGAATTTTTTATATACATATAACAGGCTTAATGCATGTACTGTTTTACCTGTTATGGCATACTTTATTTTGGCCCTATCAAAACAAAACAAACATCAAGAAAAATGTATTTGTCAGCATTTTATTAGTCACAAGGTGTAATTCATAGATAGTAGAAGATGAGACAGAGATGTTATTACTTTCAATGTCGTGTTATTGCTACACTCTTATTTAAATTTCATTTCAAAATTCTGTAGTATTTGTGAAAAAGATTGAGCCAAATTTTTATGACAAGTATATTCTTTTTGCAGTGTATTTCTTTGTTCCAAAAGTTGGGACTAAGTGTGTCCGCCTCAGCAGCAGCAAAGAAGAAGGTGGATCTAGCAGAATACCAGAATGAACACATCAACTCTACAGTTATCAATGAAAAGAGAGAACTAGAATCTTCAGGTATGGGTGAGAAATCCTCAGAAATAATTGGGGATAATTTTGATATTACCAAAAGCCCTTCAAATATGAGTAAGGAAAAGGAAAGGAAGAGTCTGCATTGATTTCTGTTAATAGGTCTGCAAAAACGAATTGTTGACAACAGTTTAAGCAATCAGCTGCCTTCTTTATCAATCACTGACGTAAACAATGATGTCTTTATTCCAACACGTTCAGATTGTGAGTTTTTAGAAGAGAACTGTTTGTTTCACATCATGAAAACTATTGTTAAGTATGTAGGGTGTTTCAAAAAATATGCTCCATTCATACCAAAGGTAATTAATCCCCCTTATCTGAATGAAATGTCCATGAAGTCTGACTTTGTGATTCTTGATTTGTTGGACAAAAGCGAAAATAAAAGTGAGGACATGATATCAATACTAGAACACATCCATTTGAACTATATTGCCCACACTGCTGACGAGAATCCAAAGGTAATTAAGAAGAAAGTGTTCGGTGGCGATGTCCTAACAAACGAAAGAGCTTATAGTGCTCAATTAGCAATGCTGAATGGCAGGTCTGAGTTTGATCAGCTGGCAGGTGTTATTCACAGACCAGAAGGGTTGCATCGTATGATGAATCTTTGTTTGGTAATAGCTAAAAAGTTCAGTCTGTTGCTGTTTATGGTTTTAAAAGGTATTATTTTGTTTCTTGAGTTTCATTTATGTATCAAGATACATGAACCATGAGGTACAAGAATAAAAGGTTTCCAGCTTAGTTCTTTTAGTGTGAACTTATCAATTTACAATACATTCAATTGATGACATTTTAGGTATAAATGATCACAAATTTAAATTTTAGGATGTCAAATTTAATGATTTGTGTCTCCAGATGTGTTACCTATATTGTTATTTCCTTTGTTTCATACAGAGGAATTCTACAATATAATCTTCTTGTACAGAGGTTTATCTTGATTATTTTTATTTTATTGTCTATATTTGGGGCGAAAATGTTTTAATTTGAAAAAAAAGTTATCCTCTTCACAGTATTTATTCATAATCAGTGTTCTTACATACAAAAATATTTTATTTCTTATTTAAGAGCATTAAATTAACTAACTCATTTCATATTTTTATTGAATATATTTATTCATTTATTTTCATGTTGCTAGTTTTTTTTTCGTTTTTCTTTTTTTTGCAAACCTCTTTTAAACTAACACATTCCTTACCTGTAATATAGATATTATTTAAATCATCAAGTTGTATGAACAGTACAAAAAAACAGTGAACTTCCTCTCTTAGTCTGTTGTTATAAATATATACAACCAAAACATCTTTTTCCTCATAAGAGGAACAAACTTCAATTTTTTGTGCATTCATTATTTATAAGTGTTTGTATAGAGTTTCTCAATTTTTCTTAATCCTGTTCTCTTATAATAAATTATATGAAACTATGTTATAAAAAAATGTTTCATATCCTGATATATGTCATATCAATCCAGATATAATAGAAATTAAAATTTCTTTGAAAAAAAATAAATTTGAGGTAAAATAGGTCATAGAAGTAAATTATTTCTACACTACATTTCTAGAATAATTTTAAAAATTTTATTAACCTTGAATCATGAAATTTCAGCTCGTGTATCGGCAGTTCTACAAGCTGAGTTCTTCAGGAGAAGTAGGAACTTTGAGCCAGTTGCGGAATTTTGTTCACAGAATTGATGTCCATGGGGGTGATGAAGTAATTCAGAAATACAGGTATGTATATTTTTTCAATGTATTGATTACTATCAAGGAAATGTAAATTAAAAAATAAATTAAAAATTCAGTAACACTGAATAGCAAGAAAAAAAAACCCCAAGAAATGAATGAAAAAGACAGAGAGAAACAAGACTTGTAAAGATTGTGTCTCCACCAGAGCTTACAGTCACATTTATGCATCATGATCGTTTGGCCAAAATCAAGTTTCCTTGCATAAACCCACACAGAGAATCTTTAATTTATAAATTGGAACCTAATGGCAAGGTTTCATAAAGCTGAGTCACTTATTTCATGTTTGAAGAAAACAATATTTTTAAATTATTTTAGAGCTCACTATGCATTTTTGATGGACTGTTTGGATGCTTTGATCACGGGAGCATGCCTACATCTTCTTGAAATGGAGACCTTAGATTCCAAACCAAACCGGAAGCAAGAGCTTTTTGAGGTTCAATCTACAGATGACAAGTACAAATTTCTTCGACAAATTGCCAAGGATATACTAGATAGATATGTAAACCTTAAAGGTACTTGGACACAGATCTGAAGTAAATATTTTCTCTATAATATTACGACTTATATATTTTGATAGCATTTCGCATCAAAATTAATTAAAAATCTTACTTCATTTAAAAGTTATTAAAACTTTAAATGTTTTGGCGGGTTTGATTGACACATCCTTGCACTCTCACAAATCTTAACTTTATTCTTAATCCTTAGGAAAACTGGCAATCCTGATGTGTATTAATGAAAAATATTAATACTATAATCCAAAAAATTCAGAGTAGACATGTTCAAAAGCAAAACAAACACACAATATATTGTCAGTCCGTGCAAATGTGGTGAACAGACTTTGGCGATTTAACGCACCCGATGAATCGTAAACAGACAACAATAACATGTTTACAAAAACCTGTGTACATAACACGAGTGTGATCGATTCCCAAAACTCTGTACACAACGGAATGACGATACTTGTGAAGTAGTTCTGCTTTCTAACATTTCAACTCTGAATAAAATTATTCTTCTTGATTTAAATTTTTATATTTCTCATTAATACACATCAAGATTGCCACTTTTCCTAAGGATTAAGAATAAAGTTAAGATTTGAGAAAGTGCAAGGATGTGTCAATCAAACCCACCAAAAAATTAAAAGTTTTAATAACTTTTAATGAAATAAGATTTTTAAATAATTTTTGTGTGAAATGCTATTAAAATATATAATTCGTGATACTATACAGAAATATACAGAAAATATTAACTTCAAATCTGTGTCCAAGTACCTTTAATACAGGTAAGATACTTTTTTAATGCTGAATTTTGGTCCTTTGTCATGGTGCATAATACTTTGAGAACTTTGTATTGCGATTACCTCACAGTTATCTTATTGTCACTCTTTTGTGACAGAGTCAAGAAAGCTCTAAATCTCGCAAGATTACTGGGGCATTATATTGTTTACAGTAACTACAGTTTTTTCCTTTTTTTTGGTAGATTTGAGAAGATTTGAGGAGAAAGTACAAGAATTAGATGTCCAAAGTCAACAAATCAAAGACATGTTCGATCATACACTGCAAAAGTACATCTGTATATCTTGTGAAAAACAGTACAAAAAAGTAGGCCATTTGAAGAGACACTTAAAAGAAAAACATTTGTGGGATTTCACAGAGACTGAAACAGAAGAAGAGGAAAAACCAGATAGAATATCCTTGTACAGGGCGTCACTAATGAAATGTTTGTTATTGCTTAAAGACACCAATGATGGATACAATATGGGAGATGGAGACAGAATCATGATAAATGCTAAGTTTCAGATGTTGCTTTCAGGGGTATGTAACCACACAAAATACAATATCTGGTTATTTAGATTCTTGGCATATTATCATTGCATTCTGAGTCCCCGAGATGCTCACGAATACAAGTGGAACTGTACATCAAATCTCTCTGGTGGCACTGGCCACAACATACCAAACGACAATTTAGTTGAAATAATGGTCCATAGATTGAAGGAAAAACTACGTACACAAGGAGCAAATGTTACATATGAGAGTGCAAGAAAGGCAGCCCTGTCACTTCAAGTACAAGATCAAATTAAACAGAATGCCATGCATGAAATTGCATTGAAACCAAAAGGAACAACCCGAACTGAGGCATCTAAGAAGACTGATGTTGAATTAATTATAGACCAATTCAAGAAAGCTGAAATTTTTGATTGTGTGCCTGGAAGGCAATTTCATGCCTTTTCTTCCTTTCAGGACTTATTTTCAAGGGTAAAAGTTGTAGAATTACATAAATGGATTCAAAGGCAGAAGGAAGCATTGTCATATGAGATTGTATAAATGTTAATACCCTTGCATTTATGTATTGAACATTGAACATAGAATAAGATGTTTTAAAGTGGCATTAGGTGTTTTTTTTTTTATTTTTAGCTATGCTCAGGCCGGAATAAAGTGGCGGGGAGGGGGGGCACTTTTTTCTTGGTATGGTATTTTGCTATAGTAAATTTTCCTTTACATGCTGGTTGGGCCCCCCACATTTTGAAGATGTAAGGTAGAGCACTTGCATGAATATTCCAGGATTTGGACAGCAAATATGCCACATTTTTAGTTTTTGTTTGTCAGAGAATTTTGGGAAGCCCCCCCCCTTTGGTCATTTTAGGTTTTTCTGCTTGTCAGATATTTAAAGAAGTTCCCCCTCCCCCCTTAAATTGAAACCGTTGCTACGGGCCTGATACTGGTCAGAGATTAAAAGACCATATGCACAGTAAGGTGTCTGTTGTTCATCCAATTTGCCTGTAAATAGATTTTCAAAATGATATTCCTTCAATAGATTAATTACTCTAATTTCAGTATGACTTAGTACATATCTTTGCGAGTAGACGAAAATATATTATTCTGTATATTGATTTTTTTTAATTGAACAAATTAATTTCGCCATGGTTACAAAAAATTGAAATACCGTATAGCAGGTTATTTTAGCGTGGTGCTAATTTTGGCGTTTTGATCATAGTCCACTAAAATTTTAATCACTAAAATAGTCAGTACTCTTCTTAATGTCCATCTGTAAAGAGCTAAAACCCTGCATCCGCCAAAATTATTGGCATACCTCTCAGCAGGCAAAACGCCAAATTTTACACCCGCCAAGAAAACCTGCTGTATGGTATCTCTGAAATTCTGTCATACACTACTCCTAGTTTTTATCTAATTTCAATTTGGTACTTAAAATATTCCTAGATTTCTCCAGGTACACAACAGAATAGTCCCATCAGAGACTTCTGGATTGACATTTTTGAAAAGAGGGAAAATTCAATGTCATATTTGAATTGGTGTGTGTGTGTGTTGTCATCCTTAAAATTACAGCGACAAAGACAAAATAACCTTTGAAATACATTCTGGATCATAAAATCAATATTTATTCTAAACTAACTATTGAAATAAAAAATTAAGAACGAGAAAAGGAAACAATTTTAAATATTTTATATTTATTTTTTTTCTGTCATCCATAAAATTTTTATGCAAATTCTGATTTATAATTTGTCTAAAACGACTTTATGTTCTTATGTTCAGAAATTTAGATGTACAAGTCTTCCATTTTGTGGCAACACTTTAATATTTGTTCCATTAAGTATTTTAAAGGTTAAATAAACAAGATGTGAGAAGTGAAAAAGTTTGGTATTTATATATTTATCTCAAAAAATCAATCTGACTCAGTGTCCTCAGCAAAGTTATACATTTCAGAATCACCAACAACATCAGAGATAATTTCACAGATATGTGTGGCAGTATCTGTACACCAAATGGGGAATTTTCTCATTACATCATCAGGTGTAAAAACTGAATTGCAATTTTCCACAATATTTTTAACAACATCATTTGTTAACCCATTTAAAACTTCAAAATCTAAGAAACAATCAGTATTGGACATTTGTGATTTATAAAATAGTAGCTTATCATGAATGATTCCTTTTTCTCTCTCACTTACAAATCGCTTCATCTCGTCTTCATCTTCAGATGATTCACTGTCTTCATTATTTATTTTTAAACATTCATATGTCCGAGGACAGAGATCACTTTTGCACTTGCATGTTTTTTCACAAATATCACAACAGTCATGAGGTGGTAATATTTTCTTGTTAAGTAACATATATGCTTCACAAAGGATTTCATGTCTACATTTATCATCTTTAGCTAACCGAATAAGCTCACTTTCTACTTTTTTCAGTTGATTTTTATTAGTTTTATACAGAATCAGTTCATCTGACATCTTTCCGTCTCTTCCCGCCCTTCCCATCTGCTGTACAAATGTATCAATTTTTCTAGGTAATTTGTAATGGACAATATGGTACGTATTGTAGAAATTAACCCCCATACCTGCTGCATCTGTGCATATCAAAATTCGGATATTGCCATCCTTCTTCATATCCTCAGATATTATTTCTTTTACTTTATCATCGGTCTTGCTGTGAAACATTTCAAAAAGTTTACAGTCATTGCCAAAATGTTTGACAAATGTTGTATAAATTTTGGAGACATCTGAGATACTTTCACAAAAAATTATATGCCTTTCCATTTGTTCCTTTTGGGTCCGTAAAGTATCGATCAACCACTTGAACACCTTTTCTAAATTGTCAGAATTCGGAATACACATGGATGTTATTTTTATATTTTCACGATCTGGTGAATCTAATATAACTTCAACATTGGTCCGAAAACACAACATTTTCATAATTCTCCTACGCTGACTTGGTCCCGATGTTGCAGTTAAGGCTATCAAAGATGCTTTAGGGCAGAGTGACCTCAATTCCCCTATGTTTGCAAATGCCTCTCTAAAAGGCTCTTCATCTTTGTCACCTTTTCCCCTAAAAAGAAATGATCAATTATTCCTTTTAAACTAAAAAAAAAATTTTTGCCTTTAGGATGGTCAAACAATTTGTATTTTCAATTAGGGCAGGGGCTGACAAATCCCATTGCCCGACGCCATATTTGTTTATTGTGGGGCAAGCAAAAACTCAGGTAGGGCAGGAGAATTTTGGCACTTGCCCTTGGACATGTGGTTTAAAAATTCTATTTGTCAGCCCCTGAAGGGATACTTTAACTAAATGATCATTTAATTTAATCAATATGTTTGGCTCTTTTCTCAGTACATGTTTTAATTTATATTTAATTCATATTTAATCCATATCATCTGTAGTACTGTATATTTAAGCCCTAAATGATCTTTGATATAAATGAGGTTAACTTAATTCACATAATTTATGTATTGCTAATAAGTTTTTTAACTCTAATTTTCTATAAATCTTGATGACATATTAAAGAGAAATAATACATTTATAAAATATTCTGCTCAAGGCAACTTGTAACAGTTCAGAGAAAAAGTGCACAGTTGCTTTGAATCATTTCTTATAGTAAAATTCAACCCAGTACAGAAAATGTCCAGGTACTGGATAATTTGAATTAGTTATCTCCAACTCTTAAATACTAGGACACTGTCTGACAGTCACACAAATTGTATTGCAATAAATTCTAAGTAAGTCTGAAATGCACAGTAGTACACTTTAAAAATGTCAAAGCTAGCCTATAGGGCTTTGAGATTACAGTGTATAGCTCAATTAATGCACTTACCTGTACCAATAGGAAGGACATTGCCTGTTGATGCATGAATTTGTTGAACATGTTCTTCGGTAAGTCTTCTTTCATGTTTTTTTTTTTGAAAAGTATGGGTTGCCAAGTCTGGAGGAACCATGCATTTTACAGTACGAAGTTTGTTATAATTAAGGTTTCTGAGTTCTTGCAAGTGGTTGTTACATATCACAGTATTATCAATGTCATGGCAAATGTTTTCAAAGTCACTTAGTATATATCCTAAATCAGAAATGTAAATAGCTAACCTTTCCCTTGGGATTGAATTCAAACCAATAAAGTTTAAACTACAGGGTGATTTTGTTTGAAATCCCGGGAAATATTTTGTTAGCAGACAATTTTCTGCCATTTTCCCATTCTTTGTTTTTGTACCTCCCAAACTAAAGAGTTCAAAATAATCAAAGGGAGGTAATTCATTTTTCTGGATGAAGCCAGTTTTTAAATAGAAATTTCTCATATTTATAGACAGAATACCAATCAAGTAGTTGCACATGTAATTAAAGTAGATGTTAATTTTTTTATTTCTGTTTGTAACATGAATTGAAGCAGCCGTATTTCATTAAAAATCATTCCCAAATATTGCATTTTTAAAGGAAAAATCAACTTTAGACACTGTTTCCATGGTAACTACCTAACATTCATATGATCTAACAATATTTTTTGAAGTAGTTTATAAGGTGGTACTTTCAAGCCAAATTTGAAAAAAATCTGTGACTATGCGTGCCACAAAAGTTTAAGTGGTCACAGAGAATGGATATTAATTGTCATCTCTAGTGTATCAATTTCGAAACCTAGAAATATTAATTTTGTTGTTGGACCAGAAGTTTTCTCATGGGCTAGAGGTACCCCTAAATTCCCAGCTAAGTTACTTAAAGTAGACATTAAAATTTCACATTCATCACTACCAGACCTACCTGCAAAAAGGAAATCGTCTAAAAAATGATCTAATGTATTCAATCCAGACTTGACCTGAACAAGCCAGTGTAAAAAAGTTGCAAATGTTTCCCAAATTCTGCAACTAATGGAACAACCCATGGGAAGGCATTTATCTATGTAATATAGGGGTAATCCATCTACAGAGAAACCTAACAAGTCAAAATCCCCTGGATTTATCGGAACTAAACGAAAAGCACTTTTAATATCCATCTTACTTATCAATGCGCCCCTTCCCAAATTTGCAATCATATTGACTACACCATCAAATGATGCATACTGCACTGTACATAAATCTGGGTCTATAAAGTCATTGATCCCCACGGAACTAGGATAGGATAAATGGGTAATCATTCGCCACCCTCCATCAGATTTAGGGACAATGCCAACTGGAGGTTAGAAAATGGAAGTTAATGAAAAAGGACCCATGATTCGGCCAAGCTTTATTTCCTTATTTATCTTTTCCATCAACTCATCATGGTGTTCACTTGCAGACTTAAGATTTTTTGAAAAACATGACACCTTAGGCCTGTATAATTTATTTCAAAACCCTTTGAAAACCCATTTTTTAAATAATTAGCAGCATATTTGTCTGAATGTGGCTGCAAATATTCATTTAACTTTTCAACATTAATAGGGGAATTTCCTAGGGCCCATATACCTTTGTGGTCTTGGGGTTTGGGTTAGATGTGACATAAGGGGCTAACTTGGGGTTGCCCTTGCAGTGGTCCCCTTGAGTAACTTGTGGACTTCCCAACATAATTAGATTGGGGGCACAAATATTGTGGATGACTCCCAGAACATTTAATGCACTTGTGCATGTATTGGCAAGAAGGTCTGTCACAATGACCCTTGAAGTTGAAATTATAGCACTTGTTGTAGGCGGGGCTGTTTGGTTTAATTGTTAGTTTAGAGTGTGGGGATGATGACATAAACATCAATCATAACTCATAGTCTACTTTAGACCAATCTATGGTGGGATCGATACTGCGGTGAAGTCGAAACTGCTCGTCATATTTCTTCCATCCCAAATCCCGCTCCCCACATCTTGATGCCCCGAGTCTTATGTCATGTAAATATTTCAGCAAATCCTGGTAAGATTCGGGGTGGGCTGAAGCATAAATGCTAGAGTAAACTAAGAATGCATCTGTCCATTTACTGATATTTTGAATCTTATTGCTAGGTTTAACAACCTCTCTTGTGACCAACTCCCATTTTTCATTAAAAAATATTTTTTCTCAGAAGATTCTGTCAGGGAATTGTTATCAAGCAACAAACTAATCTCTATGTATGCTGAACTAATGGTTTTAGACTTCAATGAGTTAGAGACATTGCTAACCAATAGTGAATGAATGCTATCTACATATTGATTCTCATAACCAATGCTTGTACCTGATTGAGATTCAATGGCCAAAGCAGGCACAGGTGCTGCTGGGGCCAGGGGGGTAGAGTTTGACTTTCTGGCACCAACTACATTCTCTTTGGCGGCGATGCTTCCTGAAGGACCTGGTTCCTGAACTGTGTGATTATCGTCAACCTCTATAGCTACCGCTGGTCGCTCTTGTCTTGACCTCTTTGACCTTGATGCTTTGCCCACGTTGTCTCTGAGTCTGCAATTCCGCTTAGTCTTATTTTTGGGAGGCATTTCCGCTCGTTAGATTAAATAACAAACAAAAAGTACTAATTGTAATTCACCAGATACAATTTTTTTGATAAATTTGCTACGGGCAAAAATTTGCAACAATATATTCAAAATGGCTGTCGTGTCACAATTAAAGGTACTTTGACACAGATTTGAAGTTAAT
The DNA here is from genome assembly GCA_003671525.1 of Saccostrea glomerata. Lineage (NCBI taxonomy): Eukaryota > Metazoa > Mollusca > Bivalvia > Ostreida > Ostreidae > Saccostrea > Saccostrea glomerata. The sequence goes on along the minus strand of PRKT01000866.1, from coordinate 132,386 downwards.
ATTTTCTCATTTTTTCTGTATAATATCATGAATTATATATTTTAATAGCATTTCAAACAAAAATTAATTAAAAATCTTATTTCATTTAAAAGTTATTAAAACTTTTTATCATATGGCTGAAATACTGCCGACTCGGCGTAAAACAATAATAATCAATCATATTAAAACTTTAAATTTTTTGGCGGGTTTGATTGACACATCCTTGCACTTTCACAAATTTTAACTTTATTTTTAATCCTTGGGAAAAGTAGCAATTTTGATATGTTTTAATGAGAAATATTAAAACTTTCATCAAGAAAAATAATTTTATTCAGCGAAGAAATGTTAGAAATGAAAACACCTTCACAAGTATCGGCTGGACATACATTCACAGTTTAGGAAATCGAGCACACTCGTGTTATATACACAGTTTTTGTAAACAGGGCTCGAGTTCTGTTATTGTTTATATTTAAAATTCACCGGGTGCGTTCAATCGTCACAGTCTGCTTACCACAACTGCACGGACTGACAATATATTGTTTGTTTGTTTGTTTTGCTTTCGAACGTGTCTACTCTGAATTTTCTAGATTATAGTATTAATATTTTTCATTTATACAAAACGAGATTGCCACTTTTCCTAAGGATTAAGAATAGAATCAAATTTGTGAGAGTGCAAGGGTATGTCAATCAAACCTGCCGAAAAATTTGAAATTTCAATATCTTTTAAACGAAATAAAATTTTTAATTAATTTTTGTGTGAAATGCTATTAAAATATATAAGTCCCAATATTATAGACAAAATAATAGCTTCAAATCTGTGTCCAAGTACCTTTAATCGGGCTGTAAATCTGCACAACCCAGAGAAAATATATACGTTGGATTAAAAAAGTATTAAGAACATACAAACTTTATTATCAATTAACCAAAATTTAAATATATTTAAGGCAGATGAAAAGAATTTCTTACAAATATTATGAAAAAACTTGACAAAGAAATATTCAACCTACTCTATATCCGGCAAGTTGATGAAAAGAATGTTGATCCCGAGCTTTCCGACTTATATATATATATATCCAAGGCCGTAGGCCGATCCCGACCAAAAAATTAATACCATTTTATTCATCTTTATAAGATTCAAGGACTTAGGAAGTCTTAGAAAAGGTTTCTTAAAAGTTTGTATAATTTATGTATCCTATAAAAGAAGAAAAATTTAAAACAGTTTAAGAGATATAAGATTTTTTTAATCCAGCCTTAGATACCAGTGCATGATATGAAATGAGAAGTGATTTATGGTGTCTTGCAATGATAGTAAAAACCTTTTACACCATGTATTATAGAATACATGACGGAAATAGAAGACGAATATTTAAAAAAAATTATGACAATTTCTCTGAATGCCTCGATACCTAAAAATTTTTAACCTAAAATGTATTTGTTGATAAATTTGCAATAAGAAAATGCATTGCTGATATTCCAATTCGCTTTTCCTGCCAAAACATTGGAGTTTTTTTTTTACAATTTTCCCTACATTAAATGAATAACTTCAGTCTTTAACTCTAAGGAAATACTGTGGATAAAGAGGTAGAGCCAAAATATGCATAAATGGCCCTGTACTTATATCAAATAATTAACTATCACCCTCTTTCCCATTTTATATGTCAAAATAAAGTAGACACTTGGTGCTTTCATGTTGTATAATGATCTTTCGTTTTGAGAATCTAAATATTTGAAAACAGGCTTTGAGAAATTGCAATGTTTTTTGAAATTTGCAGAAAATATGCGTACTTGACTACCTTCAGCAAAGAATTTAAATATGAGCACAGCCCACGATTCAAAAAATAAAACATGTTATTTGATCTTCAAAAACAGAGCTTTCATTATGTATTTGCATATTTTGGATCAGGGGTTGTTCTTTATATGAAATATTGAAAAAGTTCCTCAATTTTAGGCCATTTTTAAAGGAATTTACACAATATGAGGAAAATGACGCATTTGATGACATCATAATCAATTGACTAGATGAAAAATTACGTCACAATTAATAGACACATGATCACCAACACTCCAAGTAATAAATACTACACTTGCAACCTAAACTGAGCGGTTTCGATTTTTCGGAAATTCTCAGTGCCAAAAAGGCCCAACATGGCTCTTGCTCTTTACATAATTTTGTAGATTTAGAGATACCTTTATGAGTTATTTAAATTACTTAAATGATGATCGAACTACTTTAATTTCATATTAAATTTGAGGCAACGTTTTGTGTTTGTTAAAAGACACGTCAAAGCATATAAAACAAAATGTTTTGTTTTTTTAAGATTATGTATCACTGGGACAGCAAAGGCCTGTTCAGTAGAGCAAACGTTCGCGAGCGCTCGCCGAAATTCCTTTTACCTCCAATATTCACAAGCACGCGAGAAAGTTGGCTATGCTGTACAGGCCTAAGCTAGCATAAGATTAAAGGGTTTTACACTGTACAGATATTATGTTTTCCCCGCTTAAGAAAAAAAGGAGAGTGTGTTGATCTAGTTGGGGTTCGGGGGGGGGGGGGGGGGGGGGGGGGGGGGGGGGGAGAACGAAGGAGAGGCAATGCCAGTTAGGGTTATGATATAAAATTGAATTGCAAAAACTGTATTTGAAATCTGGTGAAAGAATTACCTGTTAATCTCGATGATTTGTGGACCTGCATATTTTTGGGGTTACCCATTTTTTTATACACATCATGTTTCTTGTGAGATCCATGGGCACGACATATCGCACAAAATGCGACATTACAGTCGTTACAAAACATATCACGCAAAGGATTTTGATGGACCATACACGCACAGGCGCTTGACGTTTTTAACCTTTCTATTTATAAATAAAATTTTTCCCTATTATAATAATAACCAAGGTCGGACACGTAGCCATCTTGGATTTTTTTCAGGTCAGCTACCTCACCTCGATTTTTAGTCTACAATATGTTTAAAATAAACAGATTTAACCTTTTCCTTAGATTACTTACCTAAACTATGCCTCCACTTTCGAGCAATCCAACTCAAACCACATTAAACCCTCTCTTATCTTTAAAATATCGCTTCATACTCAGTCTACTGCTATCGACTCGGTAAAAATTTGGAAAACGGAGGCAAAGTTAAGGTAAGTACTCCAAGGAAAGGGTTGTATCTGTTTATTTTATACATATTGTAGACTAAAAATCGAGGTGAGGTAGCTGACTTGAAAAAAATCCAAGATGGCTACGTGTCCGACCTTGGTTATCAAAATATTTCCTTCTAAATGTGACAAAATGGTGTAAAACTGAGGTATTGATCATGTGAAGCGTCACACAGTTTTTACAGAGTTTAACATGACAGATTTGGCATTCTCCCTCCGCTAAAGACTTTCTGACTTTTTCAGTACAAATCTGACATCGCACTAAATCTTGATTTTTTTCTAATGGGTTTATTCTTTGTAGAACGTAGGTTAGTATGATTTCCAGAGGTAAGACATCGAAGACAAATTTCAGAATCACAATCTATACAGAACATATCACATTCGAGGTGTCTATGGGCTTTGTACTTAAGTAAGTACACGTCATACAAATGGAAACGTAATGTAACAATATCATGTTGATGGTGAGATTCTTCCACATGAAAACCTTTAAAATCAGTACAAAGATACACTCGACAGGTATTACATATTTCCTTTGCTTCAGACTTCCTATCTTTTCCAAGACAAAGTTGACATCGTATCACATCCAACGCTCTAACTAGGGGATCTCTTGGTGTTGCCGTTTCCTTTAAACTTGCTTTTAAAAGTTCCCTCTGCAAAATTCAAAAGAAATAGATAATAAAACAGTATTTTGGACTTTTGGTAGAATAAAAATATAAATTAAAATCTTCACAATGAAACTCATTATACATATATTTATACATAATGATAAGATACTTTCTGTGCTCAACAAAATCCAAAAGAAACCTCAATTTAATTATATCAGCGTCCCATGAGTGGTGAAAAGTTGAAACATGCCTCTTTTAAAAACATGGAAAGTGTACAATAGATTTCAACCAGGCTGAAGCCAGCAGCCAATAACAGCAGCCACTAAGCCCGTAGAAGCTAGCAGCCAATAAGGAAATTCATCGAAGAACTGAGAGTACTGAGAGGCAGTGCTGTTTTTAATACTTTATTTAAGATAATTAAGGATTAATTATTGGAAAATTATTGTGAAATCTTATAACATGATAAATCAGACAATCAGAGGCATGTAAGGCTCACCTTAAGAAAAACATGTTCCTTTTTAAAATGAAAAAATTAGAAAATAAATTACCCAATCATCTCAGTCCACTTGGACGAACAAGAATTAGGAAATGGTTAACTACTTCAAGAAGAAAACCTTTTGAACTCTTTCAGGGACCTCAAGATTATGTCAGGGTAAACAAGCTAACCTGAAAATTCGTTACTCTAACGATTGTAAACTGAAATATTGCACACGCGTAAACTACGTTGAAGTATGTTTGGAAAATTATTTCCCGGGCAACTTTATGTGTCTATTAGGCTATTAATAACCGTTATCAGTAATATGTGGTAGTGGTGCCAACAAGTGGTTCCTAGAACATTTTTGATAGAAAAGGAAGGTTTTATAACCATGATTTGTAAAGTGCCCACCATATCAAAGTCTTGACAAGGTAGAAGGGTCCAATGGCTATTTTTTTTACTATCAAATCGGGACTCTAGTGGTACCACTAGGTGGTGCAAAGTGCGTGGGGCATAATTCTAGCAATCAATACTAATCAATTAATAGCAACTTGAACAAACTATCACGGGGGAAGAATTAAAAGCCTAAGGAAGTATCCCTTGTCAATCATTCAAAGGGTCCAAGGGACCGGAAGGACAGGTAGGCTAAACTGAACGTTGGCTTTTACAATAGATCTTAAAAAAAAAAACAATAAGAAAACATCTACTCTTTGAAGTGTTCATCAAATGATTACCGGGGCAAGGTAAAGGGGCCATAGGGCTATTATTTCCAACTTTAAAAATGGGGCTGTAGTGGCACCACCAAGTGGTGCCAAGTGCGTGGGGCATATTTCAAGCATTCATTTGTCCTCCTTTTCTGTGAACTTTAACCATCTTTCACTGAGAGTGAGTTGAGGGTCTTAGGGAGTGTCTCTTTTCAAAGTTGCAGAGGGTTCAAGGGGCTGGAAAGGGCCAGTTAGCTAACCTGAACTTTGATGTTTTTCATCGTGGAATATTATGAAATTGGAAAAGGGCACCTATTAGACGTCTTATCTTTGAAGTGTTCATCAAATGATTACCAGGGCAAGGTAGAGGGGTCATAGGGCTATCATTTTCCACTTTCAAAATGGGGCCGTAGTGGCACTATCAAGTGGTGCCAAGTGCGTAGGACATATTTCAAGCATTCATTTGTCCTCCATTTCTTCAAACTTGAACCATCTTTCACTGAGAATGGGTTGAGGGTTTTAGAGAGAATCCTCTATCAAAGTTTCAGAGGGTCCCAGGGACAGGAAAGGGCCAGTTAGCTAACATCAACTTTGATGTTTTTCATCGTGGAATATTATGAAACTGGAAAAGGGCACCTATTATACGTCTTATCTTTGAAGTGTTCATCAAATGATTACCGAGGCAAGGTAGAGGCACCCTAGGGCTATTTTTTACCACTTTCAAAATGGGGCTGTAGTGGCACCACCAAGTGGTGCCAAGTGCGTGGGGCATATTTCAAGTATTCATTTGTCCTCCATTTCTGTGAACTTGACCCATCTTTTACTGAGAATGGGTTGAGGGTCTTAGGGAGTGTCTCTTATCAAAGTTGCAAAGGGTCCCAGGGGCTGGAAAGTCCAGTTAGCTAACCTGAATTTTGATGTTTTTTATCATGGAATACTATGAAACTGCAAAAGGGCACCTATTATACGTCTTATCCTTGAAGTGTTCATCAAATGATAACCGAGGCTAGGTAGAGGGGCCCTAAGGCTATCATTTCCCACTTTCAAAATTGGGCTGTAGTGGCACCACCAAGTGGTGCCAAGTGCGTGGGGCATATTTCAAGCATTCATTTGTCCTCCATTTCTTCGAACTTGAACCATCTTTCACTGAGAATGGGTTGAGAGTTTTAGGGAGAATCCTCTATCAAAGTTTCAGAGGGTCCAAGGGACAGGAAAGGGCCAGTAAGCTCACATAAACTTTGATGTTTTTCATCATGGAATACTATGAAACTGCAAAAGGGCACCTATTATACGTCTTATCCTTGAAGTGTTCATCAAATGATAACCGAGGCAAGGTAGAGGGGCCCTAAGGCTATCATTTCCCACTTTCAAAATGGGGCTGTAGTGGCACCACCAAGTGGTGCCAAGTGCGTGGGGCATATTTCAAGCATTCGTTTGTCCTCCATTTCTGTGAACTTGAACCATCTTTTACTGAGGATGGGTTGAGGGTCTTGGGGAGTGTCTCTTATCAAAGTTGCAGAGGGTCCCAGGGGCTGGAACGTCCAGTTAGCTAACCTGAACTTTGATGTTTTTTATCATGGAATACTATGAAACTGCAAAGGACACCTATTATACGTCGTATCTTTGCAGTGTAAATCAAATTATTACCGAGGCAACATGGAGGGGCCCCAGGGCTATCATTCCCCACTTCCAAAATGGGGCTGTAGTGGCACAACCAAGTGGTACCAAGTGCGTAGGGCATATTTCAGGCATTCATTTGTCCTCCATTTCTTCGAACTAAAACCATCTTTCACTGAATATGGGTTTAAGGTCTTAGCGAGTATCCCTTGTCAAAGTTTCAGAGGGCCCAGGGACTGGAAAGGGCCAGTTAGCTACATTTGTAACATAAACTTTGATATTTTTCATCGTTGAATATTATGAAACTGGAAAAGCACCTTTTATACGTCTTATCTTTGAAATGTTCATCAAATGATTACCGGTGCAAGGTAGAGGGGCCCTAGGGCTATCATTTCCAATTTCCAAAATGGGGCTGTAATGGCACTTTTAAGTGGTGCCAAGTGCGTGGGGCATCCTTCAAGCATTCATTTGTCCTCCATTTCTGGGAACCTGAAACATCCTTCACTGAGAATGGGTTGAGGGTTTTAGGGAGAATCCCCTATCAATGTTTCAAAGGGCCCCAGGGGCTGTGAAGGGCCGGTTAGCTAACCCGAACTTTGATGTTTTTTTCATCCTTGTTTAATGTGATACGAGAAAAGGCCAGCTTATATAAGCCTTATCTTTTAAGTGTTCATCAAATGATTATTGGGGCAAGGTAGAGGGGATTTAGAGCTATCATTTGGCACCCTCAAAATGGGGCTGTAGTGGCACAACCTATTGATGCCAAGTGCGTGGGGCATATTTCAAGCATTCATTTGTCCTCCATTTCTGGGAACCTGAACTATCTTTCACTGGGAATGGGTTAAGAGTCTTAGGGGGTATCCTTTGTCAAAGTTTCAAAGGGGTCCCAGGGGCTTGGAAAGGCTCGTAAGCTTACCTGAACTTTGATGTTTTTAAACATTGTACATTTGGAAATAGGCCATTATACGTCTTATCCTTGAAGTGTTTATCGAATGATTATTGGGGCAAGGTAGAGGGACCCTAAAGCTTTCAGAATTGGGCTGTAGTTGCCACACTTGGTGGTGCCAAGTGCGTGGGGAATATTTACATCATTCATGTTTTCTCCATTGTCGGCCTCCTGTACAAACTATCACTAGTGAGGGATAAGAGGCCTTAGAGGGTATCCCTTGACAGATTTCTTCAGGGTCGTAGGGGCTGGAAAGGGCCAGATAGCTAACCTGAACTTTAATGTTTTTCATCATTGTACATTGTGAAACGGGAAAAGGACAACTATTATACGCCTTATCCTTGAAGTGTTCATCGAACGATTGGGTTAAGGTAGAGGGTCCCTTAAGCTATCACTTTCCACTTTCAGAATGTGGCTGTAGTGGCACCACTTGGTGGTGCCAAGTGCGAGGGGTATATTATTTTACAGCATGCATTTGTCTTGCTTTATTGGGCACCTAAACCAACTTACAACTGGGATAGGTTAAGGGTCTGAGCGGGTATCTCAAAATGACCCAGAGGCTGGAATGGACCGGTTAGCTTACCTGATCTTTGAGGTTTTTCATTGTATAATTTGAATCGTGAAAGTGTCAGCTATTATAGGCTTATGCTTATCTAATGTCACCTATAACTTCAATAAATCTGTCAAACTGAACGCGACATTCGTCGCAAATCGAAATATATTGATTTTAAAGAAAATCTGCAATTTTATTATACAGCAATCGTGTTTCTCAAAACTTTACGGATTACTGTCTTGTTCAACCAGGAAGTTGGAACTCGTAACGTAGAATGTATGCATTGCAAGAAAAGAGTTGAGAGTTCGATACCGGTTTGGTGCATTTTAATTTTATTTAATTATGCCCCCGGAAACGAAGTTTCAGGGGGTATATAGTTTTTGCCGTGTCCGTATGTCTGTCTTTTTGTCTCTCTATTTGTCCGCAAAAACTTTTATTCTTATTCATAACTTTTGATTTAGTAGAGCAATGAAATTCATATTTCACATGTGTATTTTTAGAGAGAAGACCTTCTTTTGGGTACCAGCAAACTTGACCTTTTGACATTGATCTTCAGGTTTGACCCACTTTTACACACAAATTTTGAATATTTACTTTGGCCACTTCTTTTAAACAATATCTACCAGGACATTTATACTTCATGTATGTATTTTTGGATACCACAAACCTTGACTTTTTCACCTTGACCTTGGAGATTTAAGTACTTATGAAAAAACTTTAAGCTTGACAATAACTTTTCAACAGAAAGTGCTAGGGTTTTTATACTTCACAAATGAAATTCTTGTGAGAAGACGCTTCATTTTAAACCAAGGACTTTGACCCTTTGACCTTGACCTTGGAGTTTGACCTTCTTTAAAAATACAACTTTGACTATAATTTTTGAGGGGTTAGTACTAGACTTTTATACTTCACATATTTTATTCTCGTAGAAAATCCTCTCATTTGATACCAAAAACTTTGACATTTTGACTCTCACCTTGGAGATAGACCCAATTTTACACAAAAATTGCATAATTTTAGTTTTGAATTTCATTCTTCAAATATAACTTCTTTTTTGGCAAGACCTTTCATTAAAACCAAGAATTTTGACCTTGACCTTTGAGATTTCCGGACTTATGAGAAAACGTCAGCCTTGGAAATAACTTTAGAAGAGGAAAGGCTAGGGTTTCCAACCTTCACATATGTGATTCTTGTTACAATATCTTTTAATCAGTTCCAATAACCTTAACCTTCTGACCTTTATCTTGGAAGTTAATGTGCATAAAATCTTTTTTATTCTTATAACTTTTGAATGGTTAGTGCTAGGGTTTCCATCCTTCAAATATGTTATCTCTGTGGAGAGACCTTTCATTGGATACCAATATACAATTACCTTGATCTTGAAGATTTTTGTACTGATGAAAAAACTTAAGCCTGCTTTCATGTCTTGCAATTGTATTTCCAGTTAGAAGGCACAACTTTAGGTGCCAATATATTAAACTTTTTTATCTCATAAAAGTTTAATCTTCACTATGTTGCCATTTGTAGGCATCAGTATTTCATAATCACATTTTTTTGCACTTTAATGTTAGATATTTGCATATGTATACATTCTATGTTATATGATATTAATTATAAGTTAACATCAAGTTTAATGTTTGAAAAATCTCTTCACTTAAAAAAAAATGTAGAGTTTCGATGTAAAAAGTATGAGACCATTACAGAATCTTCATTACATATTGCCAGTTTGCACTTCTTTTTATCCCGACCGGAACGAAGTTTTGGGGGTGTATAGTTTTTGTTCTGTCCATCCGTTCGTCTAGCTGCTTGTTTGTTTGTCCGTTAAACTTAAATCTTGTCCTTAACTTTTAATTTAATGGAGTTATGACTTTCATATTTCACGTGTGTACTCTTTGTGTTAAGAACTTTCTTTGTGTACCACCAAATCTATCTTTTTGACCTTGACTTTCGAGTTGGACACATTTTATAAAAAAAAATTCTGATTTTTTACTTTGATCATATCTTTTAAAACAGTAGATACCAGGACATATGTATCCTTCGAAAATCCATTTTTTTTTTTCGAAAGACCTTTCATTGGTTACCAATAACCTTGACCATTTGGCCTTGGAGATTTCTGTTCTTGTAAAATAACTTTTACCTTGGCTAAAACTTTTGAAAAGTAAGTGCTAGGGTTTTCATACTTGACATATGTAGTGTGACAAACCCTTTCATTGGATATCAAGTCGTTTGAACCATTGACATTGGAGTTTGACCTACTTTTTACAAACTTTAACCTTGGTCATATCTTTTAAACGGTAAGGACCAACGCATTTATAATTCCCAAATGTAATCTTTGAGACATGGCCTTGTGCAGAAACTAATAACTATGAACTTTTGATCTTGGCCTCGGGATTTGTATAACCTTTAAAAAAGTACCCTCCTGCTTTTAAGTGTGTGGGGTGGGGTGGGGGGTGGTGGAAGTGGTGTATGATTAAGGCACGATATACCGTAGTATGACCGAAAGGATTGATTGATTGATTGTATATTGTTTAACGTACCTCTTGAGAATTTTTCACTCATATGGAGACGTCACCGATGCCGGTGAAGGGATTCAAATTTAGACCTATACTTGGCAATCAGGGCCATTGAGCAGTGAGGAATATTTATCGTGCCAACGCCTAACGTGACACTGTACCTACGTTTTTAAGGTTATATCCGAAAGACCCGTGACTTTCACTTCTAGTGCCGAGCGCTTGGCGAAGGAACAGTCACTTCCTCTGTTTACGTCTTAGGTATGACGCAGCGCCGCGATCGAGAATCGAACCCGGGCCTCCCGATCAAAAAGCGAACGCTCTACCACTAGGCTACCGTGACCGGCTGACCCAAAGGAAAACCCCAGCTCTAATTATAGGAACCTCTTTGTAGTGACATTATTAAAACAAAGCTATGCTTTTGATAACTAATTTACAAGAGGCTCTGTGAGCAATGAGTTCGTTAAATGAACTCCCATATCCCAAAAAAATATCGTGGTAAAGTCAATGCTTCGCTATGAGAAACCCAAAATATGTGTAAGATCACAAAATTAAACAAGATGATTTTGTGAGTGCAAATTTAATATATTTGTACAAAAAAAAAGGTATTCTCGCTAAAAATACAATTGTAAAATATTCAAATTGGCCAAGACTAAAGTTTTTCACAAGTAAGGAATACTCCAAGGTCAAGGTCATTGATATCCGATGAAAGGTCTTGCTTCAAGAATACACATGTAAATTATGAAAGCCTTAGACCTTACCTTTTAGATGTAATGGCGAAGGTTAAAGAATTTAAAAAGTAGGTCAAACTCAAAAGTCAAATGTCTTGCTTTCAAATAAAAGGTCATGTCACAAGGATTAAATATGTTAAGTATGAAAGCACTTGGCCTGACCCTTCATGAAGTGATGGTTTAGGTTTATTTTTTAAAAGTATATCAAACTGCAAGGTTAAAGGGTCAAAGTTCATAGTATTCAATGAAGTTTTATATATGTGAAGTATGATATCACAAGCCCCAAGAGTTCAAAACTCTTGTGACTTTGACTGTGACCTATATGCTCAAAATATTTTTTTCTGCAAACTTTTACATTCGCCATAAATTTTGAACCATAAAAAATAGAGACTTCATTTTTGGTATGCATACACCACTGGTTAAGCTCTTTCCAATGCCCCCATGGCCAATGACCTTGTGACCTTGACTGTGAACTACAGTGTACATGTATACGCTAAATACATTTTTTTTGTCTGCAATTTTAACCTTGACCATAACTTTTGAACGAAGAAAGATTGAGACAATATTTGAAATCTATACTTCACTAATGAAGCACATTCACGTGCCACCAAAGCCAATGACCTTGTAATCTTGATTGTGTCCGATATGCTAAAAATAACTCATTTGGAACCATGGAGATATAAAACTGCAATGGAGTATGCATGCTCCACTATTCAAGTTCTTTGTGACCTTGACTGTGACCTATATATTATAAAATTGTTATTTTTAACTTAACGGCCGGGTGCATAATGTTTCAAAAAATGCACCTTGTTCATAAGTATAAAAATCTCCATAGGCAAGGTACAAAGGTCAAGGTAACTAGTATCTAATGTAAGGTCTTGTCACATAGAATACATACTTAGTATGTAAAAGATGGTAGTTTTGGCCTTTACCGTTCAAAAGTTATGGACAAGGCTAAAAATTTTAAAAGTAGGTCAAACTCCAAGGTCAAATTTGGTGGTTAAAAAAGAAAAGTCTTGTTACACAGAGTACACACGTGAGAAATGAAAGTCAAAGCTTTATTAAACCAAAATTTAGGACAGGATAAAAGTTTTCGCGGCCAAACAGACAGAGATGCAAACGGACGGACACGGCAAAAACTATATACCCCAAAAACTTAGTTTACGGGGGCATATTGAGGTGCAGACTGGCAATATATAATAAAGATTTTATGATGGATTCATATTTTTTACTTCGAAACTTTGCACTTTTTAGAGGTAATAAGATTTTTCAAACGTGAAACTTATGATGTTAACTTGTAAATAATATTACCTGTATAAAAAAAATAAAATGTATGCATGTGCAAATTTTTTTCATGAAAGTTAAAGAAATCTTATGCAAAAATTAAAGAAAATACTAGTAATCATTATGTAAACTTATTAAAAATATTCAATATAATATTTATACAAAAACAAATTTTTGCCAATGAAATAAAAACTCTCATTCACAAAAGAAAAACAAAGTACTGGTAATCTTATTGTTCCCGTGACCTTTCCAACTTTAAAAGGTCTTTGGGTTGAAGAAATAAGAAAAAAAAAATTTAAAATTAAAATGCACCCGGCCGGTATCGAACTCACGACTCTTTGCTTGTAAGAAATACGTTCTAAACACTACGTCACGAGTTCCAACTACCTAGTTGAACGTGACAGTACTCGGTACTTAATAGTTTTGAGAAATACGATTGGTGTATAATAAAATTGGAGATTTTCTGCAAAACAAATTATTTCAATTTGTTTAATCTTTGAACAAATCGAGCTAATAATTGAAAGCCTGGGATACAATAGAACTGCCATGTCTATACTTGCAACAAATGTCGCGTTCAGTTTGACAGATCATGTTGAAGTTATAGGTGTATTAGATATGAATAAGCTTATAATAGCTTCCCTTTTCCCGTTTCCTAATCTACATGTTTAATGATGGAAAATATCAAAGTTCAGGTTAGCTAACCGGACCATTTCAGCCCCTAGGACCCTGCAGAAATCTGTCAAGGGGTACCCCCTAAGGCCCCCTACACACCCCCAGTGTTAGTTTGTTCAGGAGGCCAACAATAATCATATATGTCTGCTCGAAATATGCACCACACACTTGGCACCACTGGGTGGTGCCACTACAGCCCCATTCTGAAAGTGGCAAATGATAGCTCCAGGGCCCATCTACCTTGCCCTAATAATCATTCGATGAACACTTTAAGGATAAGACGTATAATAGCTGCCCTTTTCCCGTTTCCATATCTAGAATGATGAAAAACATTAAAGTTCAGGTTGGCTAACTGGACCATTCCAGCCAGTAGGACCCTGCTGAAATCTGTCAAAGGGTAACCCCTAAGGACCCCTACCCACCCCCAGTGTTAGTTTGTTCAGGAGGCCAACAATGAATCATATATGTCTGCTCGAAATATGCACCACACACTTGACACCACTGAGAGTGCCACTACAGCCCCATTCTGTAAGTGGCAAATGATAGCCCTAGGGCCCCTCTACCATGCCATAATAATCATTCGATGAACACTTCAAGGATAAGGGGTATAATAGCTGCCCTTTTCCCGTTTCCTTATGTAGAATGATGAAAAACATCAAAGTTCAGGTTAGCTAACTGGACCCTTCCAGCCACTAGGACCCTGCAGAAATCTGTCAAAGGGTACCCCCTAAGGACCCCTACCCACCCAAGGTGTTAGTTTGTTCAAGAGGCCAACAATGAATCATATATGCTCGAAATATGCCCCACACACTTGGCACCACTGGGTGGTGCCACTACAGCCCCATTCTGAAAACGGCAAATGATAGCCCTAGACCCCTTTACCTTGCCCTAATAATCATTCGATGAACACTTCAAGGATGAGGCGTATATATGACAGCTGCCTTTTCCCGTTTCCCAATCTAGAATGATGAAAAACATCAAAGTTCAGGTTAGCTAACTGGACCCTTCCAGCCCCTAGGACCCTGCAGAAATCTGTCAAGGGGTACCCCCTAAGGCCCCCTACCCATCCCCAGTGTTAGTTTGTTCAGGAGGCCAACAATGAATCAAAATCAAACGTGAATGCTGGAAATATGCCCCACACACTCAGCACCAACGGTTGGTGCCACTACAGCCCCATTCTGAAAGTGGCAAATGATAGCCCTAGGGCCCCTCTACCTTGCCCCAATAATCATTTGATGAGCACTTCAAGGATAATGCGTATAATAGCTGCCCTTTTCCCCTTTCCTTATCTAGAATGATGAAAAACAAAGTTCAGGTTAGCTAAAATCTGTCAAAGGGTACCCCCTAAGGCCCCCTACCCACCCAAGGTGTTAGTTTGTTCAGGAGGCCAACAATGAACCATATATGTCTGTTCGAAATATGCCCCACACACTTGGCACCACTGGGTGGGGCCACTACAGCCCTATTCTGAAAGTGGCAAATGATACCCTAAGACCCTTCTAATTTGCCCCAATAATCATTCGCTGAACACTTCAAGAATAAGGAGTATAAAAGCTGCCCTTTTCCCGTTTCCGAATCTAGAATGATGAAAAACATTAAAGTTCAGGTTAACTAACTGGAACCTTCCAGCCCCTAGGACCCTGCAGAAATCTGTCAAGGGGTACCCCCTAAGGCCCCCTACACACCCCCAGTGTTAGTTTGTTCAGGAGGCCAACAATAATCATATATGTCTGCTCGAAATATGCACCACACACTTGGCACCACTCGGTGGTGCCACTACAGCCCCATTCTGAAAGTGGCAAATGATAGCCC
>PRKT01000866.1:87571-116235 GCA_003671525.1 Saccostrea glomerata | reverse complement strand
AGAGTTATTTCTTGTTTCTTTGAAAGATTTCTACAAACTGAAAGTCTGATATATGCTTTACGTTATTATTTATTTATTTATTCGGCAATATTCGCGCAAAGGACATTGGGTAGTGCAGGAATTCTGGGAATGTTGCACAGAGAAATTTGGCTGACGTATGTACAGATTTCAATCCGAATTTCCTCTGTTCATACACGTTAGTCTATTGAGCTCGCTTCGCAAGCGTCGCTTCGCGACGCTCGCTGCGCTCGCTATAAGCTAATCTAACAGCTTTGCTTGTAAGTTTGTGGTTACTCTCAAATCTAATTAATGCAATTCTTAAATTTGATGGAAATTTTCTCAGGTACATTTCTCGTCCGAAAAATTTCTTTAAATCCTGTAATTTAAAGTTGTGCAAAATGCCCTAAATTCTACTTTTATTATTTTCCTAAAAAGTAAGGGAGAAAAAATATAAATATATTGCTCTAGTGTCAATAAAGAATGAACTTTGTAATAGAAATAATAAGTTGTGGCATGTTAGCATCATATTTTGTGACAAAATCTGCATGCATATATCGGTCACCTGGGGCTGGCATTTTAGAATGGCTTAATATTGTTCTTTATATACAATACAGACACATGTAATATTTTTTTAACTAAATCCAGTTTAAGTAACATAAATAATTTATGGCTTGTATTGGGACATATCTATCAGAAATCTCCATTTTTAATCAACACACGACAGAGGAGGCAAACCACTCCCAATGTGTCACAAAGTTAAGATGGGTTGTGGAGTCAGTGAATGGTCGGATAAAAAAAACGGAAAGCATTAGATCAGGTATTTCCAAACTGCCAAATCAAATGGATAGGTGATTATGTAAGAATAGTATGTGCTATTGTCAATGCTTTCCGGTATCCTTTGGTACGTGAAGAAAACAATGACATTGCTCTTGCAAAAACAATGAAAGTCCTCTCGCGTACTTCAAACGAGTTACAAAAGCGGGTCGAAGAGGAGAAGTTAGCCAGTAGACGAGTAGTGTGGACTGAAATGTCCCAGGAGTGCTTGCAGAACTTTCCACGTTTGACTGAAATTGACTTAAGAACGTTAACCCTCGGAGTGAACCAAATAACCCAGGCAAAATCCCATACCCGGGAACATTTGTCTCCAGATGGAACTTATAGAATATCAGTTCACAAAGATGATGCTGGTTTGCTGAGGGCAAGAATTCAGTCACGCCATGTTTCAGCAAAAAGATATTTTCTGTTGATATCATTTGATGAACTAGCATACCCCCAATTACTGGATGGTATTGTCAATGCAAAGTAGGGGCGAGAAGGGTCGGTTGTTGTGCACATATCGCTGCAGTCCTTTGGTAATTGGGATTTCAACTGCACAGTGTCGATAAGGTTCTGACCTCGACCGACTACAAAGAATTTATTCTTGATGCTCCAGACACAGACTGGGATTCAGATGATGAATCTCTAGAATAAACATGCATTTGTATGTATCCAATTTTTTTGAATAAATGTTATCATGCATGATTAAATGTGTTTTTATATCCACAATATAGTTAGAAAATTTTGTCATATATTGCTTTTAAATTTGATATAATACTTTTAAGCATCACTTTTTCATGTGCCATGTGTAAATATATTTCTTTTCCCCTATTAGTGCTCGTTATATTTGACTATTTTTATATTTTGGATTTATTTTACAGAAGCATAAAACAAACTTTTTAAGTGTAGTGATCGTTGGCTTCATCTATGCATTTATAGTAATTATGATAGACTTTTACTGAAAATTGACTTTGTTTATGTTAATTCTTTTTGTTAAGACATACCTCTTTTGTGTACCCTTGCAAAAAAATTATAAATGGTGAATAAAGAGCGTACATAATTTTTTGTAATAAGTTTAAAGCTTTCAAAGTAGAGAGTTATTTCAGGGGAAACATAACTAAAAAGAAATATTTGTGCTACGTACTTTAACATTATTTTATGTCCTCTGATAATGTTTGCTTGATTTTACTCTATTACACATATAAAGTATTCAACAATTAATTTATAATGGATCTTCTAAACCATTTAAAACGCTTTTTAAGAGACCTTTGAGAAACCCCCGAGTCAAGTGATTAATAAATGCTGGTTTAGCAATTAAATTATGAAATATGATAGAGAAAACATTAATCACTATTATCAAACACACTAAACTGAAATTCACCATGGGCCGAACAATGGCCTTTGAATCTACACTACCTGAGGATGCCTTCATATAAATATGATAAATAATGGTTTCGCTATTTTTGAGAAGAAAAAAAATTAAAGAATTCTCCTAATATATATTTCTATGTATAACTTTGGTCGGCCATTGTGGCCCCGCCCTACCCTAAATGGTCATGATTTGAACAAACTTGAATCTACACTACCTGAGGATGCTTCCAAATAAATATGATCATTTATGGCTTTGCTATTCTTATGAAGAAGATTTTTAAAGAATTTTCCCATATATTTCTATGTAAGACTTTGGTCGGCCATTTTGGCCCCGCCCTACCCCCGGAGGTCATGATTTGAACAAACTTGAATCCACACTACCTGAGGATGTTTCAATATTAATATGATCAATTATGGCTTTGTTATTCTTGATAAGAAGAATTTCAAAGAATGTTCCTATTTATTTCTATGTATAACTTTGGTCGGCCATTTTGGCCCCGCCCTACCCCCCCGGGGGGGGGGGGGTGTCATGATTTGAACAAAATTGAATCTACACAACCTGAGGATGCTTCCATATAAATATGATCTATGATGGCTTTGCTATTCTTGAGAAGAAGGTTTTAAAGAATTTTTCTATATATTTCTATGTAAAACTTTGATTGGCCATTTTGACCCCGCCCTACCCCCAGAGGTCTGATTTGAACAAACTTGAATCTACACTACCTGAGGATGTTTTCACATAAGTTTCATTTTTCCTGGCACAGTGGTTCTTGAGTAGAAGATTTTCAAAACATAACACCAAATTTTCATTATTTCCCAATTGTCTCCCCTTGAATGAGTGCGTGACCTTTCATTTGAACAAATTTTTAATTCCGTTCACCCAAGAATGCTTTGTGGTAAGTTTGATTGAAATTGGCCAAGTGGTTCTTGAGAAGAAGTCGAAAATGTGAAAAATTTACAGACAGACGGCGGACAAATGTAATCAGTAAAGCTCACTTGAGATTTCAGATCAGGTGAGCTAATAAAAACAAAAGAAAAAAAAGATATATGCAATTTCTTTTAATCAATAATTTCATTATATATTGATTTAATTAGCAACATGTATTTTAAAAATATTTTCAAATTATAGGTGTTGCAAATTAAAATGTGCATCTGTGGGCAGGGTAGTTCGGGAAGATTAACCAGTGTGCTTTTGTTTGTTATGGACAAATGCAATAAATCAAAAAAAAAAACTATTAATTTGTACTGGCAGGTGGATATGTAAAGCGGGAATTCGAAGGGGGTTTATTAACAATGATTATACCGTACCGTTCCATGCAAATCACCAGCATTTCACACAACCAAATACAAAATTCTCTCTCTTTCTTTCCATTTAATAATAAAATGGATTGTTTTTGCATGTCTACAGTAATACAATATTAAACATACAAAGTAAACACCAAACCCTTACCCTGTCCCCTATATACACGTTTAATTTGTTAGACAAATGCAATGTATTAAAAATATCACAAGTTCGAGATTTTGATGAACCCATGGTCAATCTTTGGTAATTAAATAAATTCCGATTATTGGTTAGAAATTTAATGAGACTATCAAAAATATGCCAATCAAAATTAAATTAATTCTGTATAATTAAGTACAGTGTATTCAACATAACTAAAATTAGAGTCAGAAAAAACGATACATTTAGATGTATTAATTTCCGTACAAGCCCTTACATTCTCATTGGTCTCATTGTTTAGTTCAAAATATTTTTACAGCGTTTTTCTCAATATTGGAATCAATTTTATGTTCTTTTTTGTTATATGCAATCACAAAAATAATATATATATAGGATCTCCCATGGTTTGTGGTTTGATATGATTTTTATCCAACGAGTTGTGTGTTTTCTATCCCCGAGCCTTGGCGAGGGGATAGAAAACACACAACGAGTTGGATAAAAATCATATCAAACCACAAACCATGGGAGATTCTTTTTATCACATATTTTTGTTCACTATAAATGTGTATTTTGTCGTTATTTCTAATTCAAAGTTCCTTTTCAGTTACCTCGGACCAAATAACGTAATAAATAAAATTACGCTATATGAAATAGTTCGTACAAATATGAAAGAAAGAAAATATTTCAGCGCTTAATTTTTTTAATTCATGAATAAAATCTTGTTATAATACATCAAATAAAGTGAAATTTGACAAATTAAGTCATTCTCTCCATCATACACATGTATTTGTTTATTTACATTACGTCACGCGGCGTAGGAATACATAGTGTTGATACGAAAACGATATCACATGAGCTATATCAACGGGATAAAGGGGAAAATATGTGATAATTTGTTTTATTGCATATTGTTTTATTACATTTTGCCTTGTCTTCAGTGCAAAAATAAAATATAACGCAAAATGTAAAAACGATAAAGCACATTATTAAATTTTGCGTTGACCTCGACGCAAAATGTAATAACTCAAAATGTAATGATCTAAAAATGTTATTACATCTATGTTTTAACATTTTGTGTTGATCTCGACGCAAAATGTAATAACGCAAAATGTTATAATCCAGGTTTATTACATTTCGTGTAGTTATTACATTTAGCGTTGTAACATAGCATTCTTCAATAGTTTAAGTTTACTGTGTTGCAGAATTTACGCAAAGCATTACATTTTTGCGTATTTGCAAGATCAATTTAGCATCTAAACCACAATTTATTATGATTACAGATTATAAGAAATAATGTTAAACATTCTTTTTATATCTCACCAATTCGTTTCACAAATAGTATGGCCGTATAATATATTGATACAAAAGGCCCCTGGGCCACATCGCTCACCTGTGAAACTTTGGCCATGCTGTTCTTTAAGAGACCCCACTTTGTAATACCCATTGTGACCAAGCCCTATCCCCAGGGGTTATGATTTGGACAATTTAGAATCTACGCCACAGCCAGATTCACAAAAGTTTCAGCTTTTCTGGTCCAATTGTTGTTGAAAAGATTTTCAAAGAATTTCCATATATATTTTTAATGTAAAACTTGGATTCCCTATGGTGGTGTTGTCCTACATGTAACCCCAGGGGTCATGATTTTGAAATTTTAGAATCTACACAAACCCAGGATGCTTCCCATATGTTTTAGCTTTTCTGGTCCAGTGGTTCGTGAGAAGATTATGAAAGTTTTTTTCTTTATATTTCTTTGTAAAATTGGATTCCCTTTTGTTGCCCCGCCCTACCCCTAGGGGTCATGATTTTTTCAGTTTAGAATCTACACTACCCCAGGATGCTTCCATATAAGTTTTAGCTTTTCTGGTCCAATGGTTCTTGAGAAAAAGATTGTTAAAGTTTTTTCCTATATATTTCTATGTAAAATTTGAATTCCCTATTGTGGCCCTGTTCGATCCCCAGGGGTAATGGTTTTTACACTTTAGAGTCTACACTTCCCAGGATGCTTCCACATAAGTTTCAGCTTTTGTGGCCCAGTGGTTCTTGAGAAGAAAAATTTTTCATACTATACCTCACCCTATTTTTGTATTTTCTTGATTATCTCCCCTTGGTAAGAAACTTGGCCCTTGATTTTTATAAATTAAATTTCTCTTCACCGAAGAATACTTTAAACCAAGTTTGGTTAAAATTGGTCGTGTGGTTCTTGAGAAGAACTTCAAAATTGTCAAAGTTTACAGACGGACGGACTGACAGACAGCTAGACGGACGGACGACGGACAACGGGTGATCAGAAAAGCTCAGTTGAGCTTAAAAGTAAATAAACATGTTAAGAAAAGCAGGGAAACTTTGGTCGACAGAGTCGAACTGCTTTCAATTTTCCAAAGTAATTTGGCGTGATTTTGTCATTTTTTTGATCGAATTACCGAAACTTCAGAAGAGTAAAATACTTTTAGTGTGCCTTGAAGATTTAAAACAACGTATTTACATGTACATGAGTTAAATGATTTCGGTATGACAATAAGTTTGATTTAGGGTCCCAACATATTTCTAGAGAAGTGGCTCTGTAAAAAGACATTAAAATATCGTTTGAATAATACAATGAATTTCTACCAATTACCCGTTACGCAGAAATGAGAAAACAAATGGTTTGTCTTTCTTCCTTCATGCGCGGCGAGGGTCTGGTAATTAATTTATTGTGCAAGATGAAGCCCTAATCAAGAGTTAATTAAGTCCTTTACCTTTAAGAATTGAAAGTGATATGGTTGTTTGATTAAAGTTTCAGATAGTGATAATTAACTTGTTTGGATTTTTTCTGATTATCATACATCTTTAATTATGACGCAAAATTTTTATAATGCACGCATCAAATGTTAAATCGCTACTTTTTCGGATAAAATTTTACTGTGTCGGAGCCAACACAGTAAAACTGTTCTTGGAGAATCCTAAATGTGAATTGTATATGCATATAATAATACACAAGTCTTGTAAAAATTGACGTAACAATATTTCTTTCACAATACATTTCATCAATTAATACTATTATTTTTTTAATTCATCCACACAATAGATAGACCAAAGGAATTCAAAATATCCTGTATGCATTTTAACTAGAGATGCATATATAAACCTTCAGAAAAGCATGCAATGTATAATTGTGTTACTTACTCTCGTGTGACTTTAAAAACTTCGTCCAACAAATACTAATTACATAATTAATTGTTCTGCTCAAACCAGTATAAATATAGCATTACATTTATGTAATTTGGTAGTATATTCTAATTGGATACATTGAATTCTCTTTTCTTGCATATGGATACATCTTGTTTTTAAAATCAATGTCTCTTAATTTATATAAGTTCTTAAAATTACCATTTGATTCGTAGGATTTAAATAGAATGTGTTTGGACTCGGTGTCTACATCCAGCTGAAATTCAAGACAGGTAGTTATGGTTAATCGTGTTGAGCCATAAGAAGCAGTACGAGTTCTTTTGAAACTTTGTTTATGTATACCATCTTTCCAAATATATAAGTTGAATATCTTTTTTTTCACCTGATCGTACTCCAATGTAACTTGTAATGAAGCAGTTCCATTTGCATTTCTTAACAATTCAAAACCCGATTTTAAATTCATTGGAGTAAGACCAACTTCAAATAAATTGATTTCTCTTCCCAAAAATAATTTCAAAGGATTTTCCAAATAATCGTCTCTATAAAAATTTATGCATGCTTGAAAGTCTAGGATAAATTTGTGAAATTTTGCTGCATTATGAATAGGAAAGTTTGCATATGAAATATTATATTTTTGCTCGAAATCATAATTACCTATAGCTTTGCCGTCGGAAGTTACATAAATATCTCTATGAACATTGCCTGAAATTGCTAATGATCCATGAAAAGTCATAAGTGAACGCGCATACTCTGGATAACCCAGTCCAGCAACAAAATCATATTTTTGTAAGTTATGTCTTGTTATGGAAAAAGTCTTTAAAGGGTAACAAATTGCTTTTGATGTCTGATACCAAATAATTAAACCCTGACTATTGATGGTAAATGAGAAAATTCCATGGAAATGATAGTTAAAAATTGAACGTGTAATTGTTACAAAAATGCTAGATTTGTATGCCACTGTCAAACAAATTTTACTTTTTTCACAATATTTAGCAGAAAGAAGTAATCCTTCTCTGACTGAATTTATATCTTTGTCGAAATATCCTTTACGCACAAAGCCAATCTGAAATAAAATAAATCCATTATTGCTGTTACTTGAGTTTTTCAGTAGATTTTCATATTCTACTCCAATTTGAATATTCTCCATGCTACCAAAATCTCCATTTAATACAGCACCTCGATAGTGCAAAGGCCGGGTGTTGAAGAAAGTGTTGGATTCTAAGTGCTGTGACTTGAAATGAAATTCCCCTGAAAATACAAATTGTATTAAACATAAGATAAGAGACTGAAACATCGTAAGATTAAAAATTAACAGATTTAAAATAAATAAAAATAGTATATGATTTGCGTCAGGCAAAGAGGGATCTACAGGGCCAGAATCCCCCCCCCCAAAAAAAAATCGGCTTTTGATGGTTTCTGTAAAAGCAAGTTTTTAATATTTTGATACCAACTTATTTCATAATGTACCCTCTAGTTTCTAATTAAAACTAATATGAAATCAATGCATTGCTAACATGATAAAACTATAAAAATGTTGAATAGCACCACATAAAATCAATGATAATTGTAATACCATTACTTAATAAGGTTAAACTTGAAGAAAAACAATATCAGCAATATGTACATATACACTGAAGTAGCAAAGTAAGAAGACTAGTAAATTTTAAAGGAAAATATTTAACGACAAATTCTCATCCTTTTTTACATCAAAATCATAGTCATGCTTTCATATCTTGAAAAGGTCTATAAATAATAAGAGTCAGTTTTGGCCCCCTTAAAATCAATATTATAGAATGTATTTAATTATACTTCATTGATATTATTTTGTAGAAGTGTTTACTTTCAAAATATTTCCAATACAATTTTTTACATTCATATGCCCTCACAATCTAAAAATGATATCCGAAATGATGCTAGTATTGCAATCAAACCTCAAGCAAGACAAAAATGGGGGGGGGCATAGAGCACAGCTTGGAACATGCAAAACTTTTCAGTATAGGTATTACATAAATACATCTTTGGAAAAAATATTAAGTTCGTTCTAGTTTGCGCTCAAAATTATCTGTAAGAAAAACTGCTTGAAAATAAGAAGTTTTATACAAAATATGCTAAACTGACGGGAAAATGGGAACTTTATGATGTCAAATTTCTAAATTAATGGCATTTTGATCAAATTGAAAATTACAATAAATTCACATGTATAGTCATGCAAAGTAAAAGTTTGTATAACGTTAAATTAAGATATTCATTTTAAGGGGTCATTTGAGACACTTATCATATACATGTATTGCTCTTTGTGTTTGAAAGTATCATTGACAAGGGAACAAACCACTGACATACATACAAAATACAAAGCAAAACCAAGCGAGGTTCTACTCTGAAATCACCTCTCAAGGAATTAGTGACAACACGGTCATTTTCCAGGAGAGAAATAACATTATCTATTGTTCACGAGAATGACAAAGTGCGTAAATCCGAATGCTTGCAAGGGACTACAATGAATATCTGATATTTTTATACATACCAGAATAGAACATAAATCGACAAACGTAGTAGAGCATAACTATAAAAGCAAAAGCTGCAAGGCACACCCATTTGGCATCATCTAAAAAAAGAATATATGAACAGAAATTTGCCAAACACAAACAAATATATCAAACACATAAAAATATTACAAGAAGACTGTTTGTTATACATTGCTTTACCTCTTCTCCATTTTCAATTCTTTTTGTTTTAAATAAACAAATATATTTTATTATTGTTTATTTTCGAAGTAGAAATTATACATTTACTGCATAATAGTTAGGAAAATATGAAGATATATTCAGCCAAGAAATATATTTTCCGAGGACTGAATGCAATTATTTGTTAATTATATCGAATCAAGCAAAAAATTAAAAATAAACATCATCTTTCAAATACGGCACCGCTTTCAAATTTACTTTCATTTTAAACGTAAAGTTACTGAAACCTTTTGACACATCACTAAATCCTCAATTTTGTATTAGAGTCGCAGAGTAATAATATTTTTTTAAGTCGCAGGTTCGACCGAGTCTTTGGATGAGACTTTAAAAAATGCAAACTCGCTTTCTACCACTGCGGCAAGCGGTAGACCAAATTGTAAAGATTATTTGAAAATAAAGTAGAAATGCACCTCGTTATAATTAATATGCAATAACATGGAGCATGCATTCGTGTACTCTTCTTTTTCGGGTATAGAGAAATTCTTTCTTTTTTCTTTATTAAATTCTTTTACACATTTATAGTTCCTTTGCAATAATGATCCCCATCCTAATTTCTTGTATTAATTTGAAATTCTCTCTCATAAACATGCCTCGGGTATGATAAATCTTTGAATAAAAGCTTGCTGTTGACAGTTACAGGATCTTCAAGAACTTCATTCAAAGTAATTATTTTTAGATACATTGGTTTTTTGCCATAAAATGTATCTTGATGAGTCGTCGCCAGCATGGCGAAGTGGTTAAAGCGTCTGCTCTAGAGTCGCCGACCGGTCACGGTAGCCTAGTGGTAGAGCGTTCGCTTCGTGATCGGGAGGCCCGGGTTCGATTCTCGATCGCGGCGCCGCGTCATACCTAAGACGTAAACAAAGGTAGTGACTGTTCCTTCGCCAAGCGCTCGGCACTAGAAGTGAAAGTCACGGGTCTTTCGGATATGACCTTAAAAACGTAGGTCCCGTGTCACGGTAGGCGTTGGCACGATAAAGAACCCTCACTGCTCAATGGCCCTGAGTGCCGAGTATAGGTCTAAATTTTAAGCCCTTCACCGGCATCGGTGACGTCTCCATATGAGTGAAAGATTCTCAAGATGGACGTTAAACAATATAAAATCAATCAATCTAGAGTCGCCAAGCAAGGATTCAATCCTTACGTCGCGGGTTTGAATCCCACTGTGGGACGTGCAGACCGGTCCTTCGGACGAGACCGTATTAACCAAGGTTCCGTGTCGCAGTAGGTGCTGGCACGAAAAAGATCCCTCCCTGCTCAATGGCCCTGAGTGCCAAGTATAGGACAAAAATTTGCAGCTCTCCACCGGCAAGTGGTGGCATCTCCATATGAGTGAAAAATTCTCGAGAGGGACGTTAAACAATTTACAATCAATCAATCAATCAATCAATCCTGATGGGTCATATAGTCTTTAAATGTATTCTGATATTGATGGACTACCTTTGGCTTTACATGATCACTTTATTGAATTGCATATAAATGAAAGAAAAACAATGAGTTTTGAAAATGGCAAAGACAAAAAATATCCATGTAAAACAATCAGGTTAAATTACACTTTTAAAAATCGATTTATTCTTAAAAGTGACAGCGGGCAGCTATTTCTAACAATTCTGAGAATATCATGTCCCCACTTAAAGTCGTTTCGGAAAAAAGGCATTAAACAAATTATTGCATCAATATCAATTCCTGGTTTAATATCTTTTATATGACAAAGCAATGGAAAAATAAAAAAGAATCTGGATTCTCCAAATCAACAAGTTAACATCCTATCGATCACTATGCTTCCTCGACCACTCTTTGAAAATATTCAAAATTTCAGAAAAGTTAATTAAGGATTGTTTTTAAGGATTTTTATCAGACTCGTCCTGCAGGCGTATTTCAAGGAGCGCGCATGTAATTTACAATAAACTTCTTAACATTCTTTATATTACTTTACATATATGAAAGCACCAAAAATATACTCAATAGTCAATACTTGAATTTCTTGCTGTTTTATATCGTTATAAATTTACTAAACGTCGCTGTATCGTTATTGTGACGTCATGTTTACGCACGTTTCTCCGTCTGTATTTCAACGTGTCAGTATACACAAAAATGGTATTCAAATCAATTTCACATTTTGCTTTAAGTTAGTAGAAATACACAGCGAATGTAAATAAAAGTTATAATTACAGTCTGACGTTTAAAAAATCCTTGAAAACAGATGTAATGGACTTATTGAACTTCTGATTTTTTTTTGTTATTTAATCATACCATTTATCAAACAGGTAGCTAATGCAAATTTTGTTGTTTGACAATATGTTAATCTTGTTAGTTGTAGAAGATATTTGTAAACGTTCAAATTCATATTAAAATTAAATTTTCACCAATCTTCCCCCATGTTTTCGTCAGGGGAATATCATTTTTGTAGTGTGATTATGTTAACACTCATTGCAGAGTATGTCTTTTTATGTTGTTTGCAATATATGTCAAATTCAAACTGTAGATTTTTCTCACCCTGGCTTGGGGTGCATATGCTTTCAGTGCTTATTTAGCTGAAAGTTTCTGTTTAACTGTAAACCTTGTCAGTCCCCAATGTCCAATATGGAATGTTCTTTAATAAATTATTCTTAAACTGTATTATCTTTTGTTATATTTAAAAAACAGTAAAGTGAGATTCTTGGTTAGTGGATACAATCTTCAACTGAATTGTGAATGTTTATTATTTTTATTTTATCCAATTTTTATGCCAGATAGCAGTTTAGGGAATTTCATGTATATGTTACTTAAATCTTATGATGTTTAAAAGGAGGTCAATTTGAATATATGTAATTATACTGCACCTTCTTAAAAAAATAAAGGGTTTTACCTCTCATCATAGTCTGGCTGACCATCCTCTTTCCTTTGTACATCATGTTAGAAAGAATGTTTGGTGGTGCTGAGGGTCGGATTTTGCCTAAGATGTGTAATACCTTCTTTGTGAGTCCCCCTTTTTTCTGACCCCCTTCTGTGAACTTCGTTTTACTTCTTTCGTCATTATCTTTAATGAATGACATACTTAGTATTCTACATCTACATTATTATTTTTTGTCACCTTTAACAAAAACAAGCTCAGTCGTATAGCAGGACATTTAAACCTGGCTTATAGCGATACTTTAAAATGAAAAAAAAAATAATGTTTGGTATTTTACTAGCAACTAAAACAATTTTAGTTATTTAAAAGTTCAGTTAATAAAGTGGTCTGGAATGTTTGATATTAAGCAAATGACAACGCATGTCTATTTTTTTTTTTTCAGAAATACCTGAGAATCGTATTGAACTAGCTTTTCTTTCTTTCATGTTTTGGTGTTTTCTTGGTCTCTGTAGGACATTGTGATTCGTGTGATATCCAAATCCTGCGCATACCTTGCATTATGCAGTATTACAGTCTTCACAAAACGCATCACATATAAGTTCCTGATGGACAGTGCATGGAAGTTGGTTGATTTTAAAGAATTTATATCTGAATGTGACAATATCATGTTTAACTGAGTGATCAGTCATATGAAGATTTAGACAGTTATGACAGAGATTGACATTACAGGTATTACACATTCTGTCTGCTACAGACTCATATATATATATATATATATATATATATATATATACGGACTTCAAACCTCATCCAATGACGTGTAACCCATTAGACCTTCGTCCAGTCAAAATGTTCGCATGATTTGGAAAAGAACTGGATTGTAATTCACAGATTTTTTTTTGTAATGATAGGCTAGAAAAAAAATGTCGGGGTAAAACGTTAAAAAGAAAATGACGCAAAGAATACCCTACCACCACCGGTCTCAGCTAACTTTCACATGTTTCATAGCCTTGTAGTTATCGTTCGCTGTTCAGTACGAAATAACTTTGCAACACGCATGATGATTGATTTTAAGTTATTGGGTCATCTGAACATTTAAATCTAAGGTTTTCAATGTCTATAATAATGTGTATGCATGACATTGATTGCGATGGCCTCACCATCGAGCAAGAAATCTCGTTAATCTGCTATTTCAATTTCCCGCATAAACAACACTCTTAAAAAAGTTTTACTTAGTAGTCATTTTTTACTTGAAATAAAAAAGATAAGTAATAGATAATTACTAAGCATTTACTTAAAATTTAAAATCAATTACTGAAATATATGTCAATTACTAGATTCAAATGTATTACTTGATTTTTGTATTTTAAAGAATTGTTTTACTTACACACTAAAAAGTTTTACTTAGTAATTTATATTTACTTAAATTTGTGTATATAAGTAATTACATTACTTGGTCTTTACTTACATTTTACCACTATTTACTATATAATTAAAATTTGAATGCCCCCGTAAACGAAGTTTCGGGGGGGGGGGGGTATATAATTTTTGTCTTGTCCGTCTGTCTGTCTAGCTGTCTCTCTGTTCATCCGCAGAAAATTTAACCTTTCCCATATAACTTTATTTATAACCATATTTAGCGGAGCTATGACTTTCATATTTCACACGTGTATTCCTTGTGACAAGACTTTTTTTTGAGTATCACCAAATTTGACCTTGACCTTAAAGTTTGACTGACTTATACACAAAAAATCCAAACTTATCCAAATCTTTTGAACAGTAAATACCAGGACATTTTTACTTCACATATATATTTTTTGTTGAAAGAACTTTCATTGAATACCAACGACTATGAAATTTTGACATTGACCCTGGAGATTTCCATCCTTGTGAAAAAACTTTAACCTTGTCCATA
The DNA here is from genome assembly GCA_003671525.1 of Saccostrea glomerata. NCBI lineage: Eukaryota > Metazoa > Mollusca > Bivalvia > Ostreida > Ostreidae > Saccostrea > Saccostrea glomerata. The sequence goes on along the minus strand of PRKT01000866.1, from coordinate 101,950 downwards.
ACTTTTGAACGGTAAGGAATAGTGCTTTCATATTTACATATATGTAATTATTTAGAGAAGACCATTCATAGGACACCAAGAACTTTGACCCTTTTTCCTTGACCTTGGAGTTTGACCCACTTTTAAAAAGCAAACCTTAACTGTAACTTTAAAAGGATTAGGATTAGTGCATTTATACTTTACATAGTTCGACCTTTCTTTGGGTACCACCAAATCTGTCCCTTTGTCCTTGACCTTGGAGTTTGACCTACATTTCAAAATTGGTAACCTTGACCAAAACTTCTGAAGGGTTTAGGCAAGTGTTTCCATATTTCACATATGTATTTTTTGTGGCAAGACCTTTCATTAGATACCAATAACCTTGACCTTTTGACCTTGGAGATATCAAGAAATCCCAATAATTTAAATTTTTACATAAGAAACGGTTAACCTTTGCTATGTTGCCATACAGGGGCATAGGTGTTTCACAAACTCATCTTGTTTGAATTGTATTTAATTGATTTACTTATAACAAAAATTTATTTACTAAATCAAGGAGAATTCAGATCAGTAATTACTTAAATATGGTAGTCTAATCACTAATTGTCTGTGAGGAGGAGTTATCTTTCTTCTAAGTATACCTTCATGTGAAAAAAAAAGTAACACTAATAAAAATGCGATATTAAGTACTTGAAATGTTTAACCATTTTTAAAATGGTCCTTAAAAAGATACAACTTATTCAATTTTTAAGGCTTTCGAAGTTGGAATCCTATGTTTTATTGTTATATATAATAAAACAATTACAAAGAAATTGGCAAAAGAAATAGAAAGTATAATTGTTTCCATCATAAGAATATTTCTTCTATTAAACTATTCAGAGGGCCCAATTAGGGAACGCTGATAAAGAAATCTGTGAGTGGTACTCACATGTCAGAGGGTCGGTACCTTGCAGTGTTTCTAGTAAATAATGTCGATATTAGTAAATATGATAAGTATTTCATTTACTTAGTATTCTTTTGAGTAATAATATTCTAGATTTTTATTAATTTCAGAATTACATTTACTTAGTAATAATTCATAAAATTTAGTAAATAGAGAGCATATTATCTCTAAATTAAGTAATAATAATTTAACAAAAATGAGTAACTTAAAGTAATACAATTCCTATAATTTAAGTAATTCTATTTATATTTAGTAAATCATTTTATAAGTAAATGAATTCATCCTTATTACTAATTATGTTTACAATTACTAACCATGATAGTCATTTACTTGCTATTCTGACTAAATGGATTACTAATAATTACTAGTTTTTCTTAATCTAATATCTTATTTTAAAAACAACAAGTAAAACTTTTTTTAGAGTGAAGGTGAGACGGAAAATCGTCAAACAACAGACGATCCGATGAAAACGGATAATACAGTATTTTTAACTGCTACAGAGAACGCAGGAAATGAAAGCAAATATTAGCAAAAATGGCTCTTGATTCACAGATACCAAAACAGAATCACTACTCTGATGTAATTAGTTTTAAATACATAATGAATAACAATAAACACTGTTTTCTTTGAAAATTGCGTTCATTTATAAAGACAATAAATAAAATATGCACCCCGGCCTAAATTCCCACATTTATAACAACGTACAATTTCTTTGTTTAGTTTCCTACTCATGCATGCCTCTTTTTCACAACATCTTTTGTTATGTATAAAGTCTCCCATGTTTTAGTAGTTTCTGTATAGTGTTGCAAAGTGGTGCAGAGAATAAAATTAATGATTTATCCAAAATCGAACAAGCAATGAACCTTGCCAGCAGTTAATGAACAAAATGACCAATGGTTCTGATATTAATGACTTTGATTTTAATAAGGCTCTCGGTGTTTTGAGAAAAATAAAAACAAATGTTCTTTTCAATAGAAGTCTTGGATTTATCCTTGGCTTCTTTTGCAAATAAACTCCAATATTGGAATCCTGAATCTATAAAGGAATTAAAATTTCTTTTTGCTCTCATATGATTAGCAATGATTGGATGTTTAAAAAGTGTTTATCATTAGTTTGTGTAACATTTTCATACTAGACCCATGATGATTGGCCAGAATATCCTGTTGAAAAAGCCTTAAATCAATATTTTCACATTCAACCTGACTTTTATTAAATAATAAAGTTTTTATTTTGGGGAGAAATTCACTGGTTTCAGAGAAGAAGCTAAATTTGCTCATATGCTTACAGACTACGGACAACGATGGACGAAAACAGATAGCAATATGTGGCCTTCCACTTAGGGGGTTGTCTTCTACACTTCTCTAATGTTGTAATGTTTTAATTTTAACAAAACTCCAATGTACTTCAATGGATTCCCAAAGGTTCACTTGTTTAATTGTTCTTCAATGCCTTGCGTTTAATAGTACAAGAGCGTTCGCTTCGTGATCGGGAGGCCCGGGTTCAATTCTCGTTCCAGGCGCCGCGTCAAACCTAAGACGTAAAAATAGGTAATGACTGTTCCTTTGCTAAGCGCTCGGCACTAGATGTGAAAGTCACGGGTCTTTCGGATGCTCAATGGCCCTGAGTACTGAGTATAGGTCTAAATTTGAAGCCCTTTACTGACATCGTTGACGTCTCCATATTAGTGAAAAATTCTCAAGAGGGACGTTAAACAATATACAATCTCTCAATCAATATTTTTCGACATTATTTTCATTCACAACAATCCGGAAATCGTATGCTGAAGTTAAAACTTAAACGGTCCAGAACATAAATCATACCCCGACTAATTCCATCATTTTATATTCATAATATATTTCCGTTATGTGTCAATATAGAAAACAAATTTCGAAGCAAGTTGAACATTATGAAGTCAGGAATGTTTGTTGCGATACTTTTGGCCACTCAGTGTAGTTTAACGTTGTAATTCATATAATTGAATTTTTTTATCTTTAGTTGTTAGTACGTGAATTAATGTTGCAGCTATTGCATTAAAAAAAATTTTTTGCAGTTGCTGCGATGTTTATTCCCGGTACTTACATAGAAAGTACCGGGAATATATTTCTATAAATAGTAAGTACTGCGATGTTTATTACCGGTACTTACATAGAGAGTATTTTATTGTGTCTATTTACATCTGTATAAAAAAAACAGTCAAAGTAAAATTAAATTTGTTGTTTATTGTTTTTAAGATGAATATACCATTGTATGTAGAACTAATGAAACAGCCACTGTTCAAGAAAACGACACATGTGGCTAATTTAGTGTCGTTCATGCACTGATTAATGGTATATGTTTTCTTAAAAATTAAAGTAAAATACATACAGTGGATTTAAATCCTTACTTAAAATATTTTTCCAGACTTGTGTCAAAGTAAATATTTAAAAAAGAGGGAGAGAAACAGATACCCAAGTCCTCAAGTTCGGAACAGAATTGAATAAGTGTTTATTAATAGTCTCGGGTATTTGGGATCAAAAAATACAGTTTATCAAGGCTGGCGACTCCATAAAAAATGCCCCGGCCAGATCATATCATAGGAAAAGTTTTACAACTAGTCCAGACACTGTTGAAGTAAAGATTGACGACGTTGGAAATGTATGTCTCTACACACCAACACAACAAAAGAATGTACGCAAAATGAAATTCTTTTCAGTAGCTCTTTGAAGAGGGGTGAAATCCCAATTTAGAATAAAGGGTCATGTAATTAATAGCTGTTGAAGAGTAAAGATGTTTTATGAGATAATGAATGTTTTGAAACTGATGTTTATGTAAATTGATCTCTTCTGGGTTACTTATGAGTCAGAGATGCAAATAAATGGTACCTTTTTTGTTACACTTACAGAAGGAAATAAGAAAAAAAATGAGTGAAGGAAAGATAATGTTTGAACTTGAGTTATTTAGACCCAATTTAAGTAACTATTTTTATTTTTTCTTTCATTATTTTATAAAGGAAAAAGTTATAGATATATGTTTATATTTAATAAAATGGACAATTTGTTGTCAGGTTATATGAAAGCTTTTTTATAAAACAAAGTCTAAAATTATTCTTTTTCAGAAGATATGAATTCTTATCTGTGCACAGTTTTTTGTGGAAGATGGATTAAGAATGTTTTGGTCTTCTTCCATCAAAAGCGCTTTGTTGAGAATGTCCATGGAGGATCGCCAGCTATCCTAAAATTGCGTGTCAATAAAAGTGATCTACAAAATGAAACCCGTTGAAGCCTCTCGATAGCGGAGCACGCACTAGTGTATTGGATGCCATCATAAAGCACATGTACATTTTAGTATGAATCATTGGATGTCCAAATCTGCTGTTTCTGATTTTTTGGCATTTGAAAATCATCCCTTCCTCATGCAGCAAATCTTCCTGAATACTTTCAAGACGCAAAACACTTGATATCCCCTCTTCTTGTTCCTCTCGAAAAATATGATGCATTTATCAATGACTTTGATTTGTACAAATACCAAAGAAAAACAATTTGTGACTCTACAATGACTCTCCTGTGTGCAATGAACCATGTTCGCAAATGAAACTACACAGAAACACTTTACATGTATGCTAATTGGAAAGAGACTTACTTGATGGTTTGGAACGACAAATTTGTGCAATTTTTTGGTATGCAAACAGGTTGACTGTAAAAGTAAATTTGCGCAATTCAGGGCATAGCATAGGAAATCTGGGGTAACAATCTCATTAATTTTCGCCCAACGCAACCCCTTTCTGTCAGGTCCTTCAGTTTTCACACGTTCCTGTAAATGCAAAACGGTTATTGTGCAAGTTATGGCCCTTTCCTTATTCAAAATAATAGGTAATTAAAATCTTCCTCTTTTTTATTGCATTTTATCAGCTAAATACCTTTTAATGTTTATTTCAGAGTAATTTTTGTCCTTGACCTTTCAACCTCAATGAACATGCCACATATGCATCATAACTAGAAAACTGACCAGTCAGCAAGGGCCCCGCCATGGGCAGACCTGCCTACCCTTCCGCTTTTGGCGTAATTCTTCCGCTTTTTACCACTTAATTACGCCATTACGCCACTTATATAAATTTTACGTTTTTTTATATTGGTTTAAAATTCATTATGAACGTCTAATTTTAGAGTCAAAGTACGACCTGCTGTAAAGAAAATAGAAGTTTTAGTAAAATTAATAACATACGCAATATACCTAGTAGTTATATGTGTACTGGTATGGCGAAGATTTGGAAAAACACGAGAACGCACTATAGTTACGTGCACTACTTACGTTAACTTTTAAATGATGTATTAAGTACAGCTCTTTCTATGTTCAATTTAGTTCACTTTAACATTGCTTAGAACAAGGTAGAAAATGCCAGTGTGATTAAGATGAAGTACATTGTTATTATGTACGATTTGTGTAAATATGCAAACGCAAGGCTTTAATTAAGTGATTTGACACAAATTGACCCAATGCTTCATCAAGGGTGTGCGGTTGGTTTGATTTTAATATAAGATACTAGTATTTTACACTTTTTTGCCAATAGATGATTCGAAAAAGAAAAGTTTGTGCAAGCTTTGTCTAGTAATGTACAATTTCGGTTGTTATGAAAAAATAGAGTATTGTAGTAAAAAACATGATTTATTACGCTTTTACCTCTGAAATTCCGCCAAAAATGTACTGAAATTACACCCTTGCAATGAAAAGGGTAGGCAGGTCTGCATGGGGTAGAATTAGAAAAGGGTGCAGCTTACAGAATGATTAATAAATGTACGAAGAATAAGAAACAGCAACTGTATTCTTAAAATTTCAAGATAATTCCTGCATATTCGAAAACCTGAAAATAATATCATTGTATTTACATTAGGCAGTAAAGAACAACTTTACATTGAATGTATATTTAAACAATTATGAAGCTTGTGTTATAATTAAAATGCCAGCCTTCAATGAATGCAAATATCATGAAGGCTTGACCTTAGCTTTAAACAAACAGCAGTTGCAGACAAAGGTTTTCATCAATATAAAAGTGACAGATAAAGAAAAGCCTACTAAATTTTCTGCAGAATGCAAGATAATTAATCCCAAGGGATTAATTGTACCTCTCTCGTCATTTTCTTCTAAATTTACAATAAGAACTTTTTCAGTATTAATAATAGAATGGGGTTTTTATACAACTACATTAAAAATTAATATTCTTGAATTAATATCTTTTAAAAAAAGTGAAGAAAGTGAAAAAAAGTAAATCAAGAAATCTTCTTTAATCTAATTCTTTTTTATTTTGAATTCAATGAAATTATAACTATCAAACAAAAATAAATAATAAAAATTTATATTTAAATCACATTTCATAGTGTTCATAGCATTCCAAATTGATTTAACTTCAAAACAAATTTCATTTGCAGACAGATCTAGAGGTGGTAATTAATCTCAATGTGACAGATAAAGATAATGCTCTGGATTTTCTTCAGGAGGAAAGCTAATTAATCCCAAGGGACTCCTATCGGCATTCAGTTTACAATGGGAACATCTTAAGCAGTTATCTCTCTTTGCCAATACATTCTTATATAAAGTTAAGGAATCTACCCCATCACCCCAGCTTCAAACCATGGGACATAGAGAACCAAACTTAGCATCAAAATATGTATTTCTGCCTACTGAACTACCGTATCAAATTTGTACTTGATTGGGCAACCATAAAAAAAGTTGCCTGTTCATTCTTATGTGTAGTTAAGTAATCTACCCCACCACCCCAGCTCCAAACCAGAAGACACAGAGAACCAAACTGAGCATCAAAATATGTATTTCTGCCTACTGAACTACCATGCCTAATTTGAACTTGATTGGGCAAACATAAAAAAGTTATTAGAAAAAAAAACAGAAAATTTGTGGACGGAAGAGTGACAGACGGAATGACAGAGTGATTACTATAGGGCACCCGCAAATCCTTGCGGGGCCCTAATAAAAAACTACAAATTTACCTGTAGTGTGTTTCCTCTTTCTGTTGTTTGCCTCCATCCGATGTAACACTAAATGGTGGTCTGTACTTATTGCAAAGTGCTGTCACAATTCTCAAATAGTCACCAATAAATAGAATTTGTGAGTTTGGTACAGGTTTTTCTAAATTTTGCCCCTGTTTCAGTCACACATTAGTTGCTTCTGCAATCCCACGAACCTGAAAAGTGATAAAAATACAATGCTTAAAAAAACAATTTTCTTTTATTTCTACTCAATCTATAATATTATTGTACTTAATGTGCAAAGTAACACTCATGTTATCGTTATTGTTGAAAATACGACTCTAACTATGCCAGTAATATACCGGTTATTTTTTTAAAATTTATTTATAAATCATTTTACATAAAAAATACAATACGACTTGTGATAAGGTTGAAATCAAATGAGGAGAGTTGCTTGGATCCCTTTGTCCTCAAAGCAGGCATTCCCATCCAGATTTCAATGTCTTCTAGCAAATCCTGGGCCTCCCAAAAACCACGGTCCACACTAAAGGCATCGTTTGCCTATATCCAGCTCATGAGAGGGAGTGCAACTATCCCGTTGTCTGACGTAATACAGACAGTAAGTTGTACAGGCAATGTCAAACTCGATTTCATCAGCCGTTCAAATGGAGTGTTGTTAAAACGCGAAAGGGAAAACGGAGCCGAAAGCGGAACGGAAGGGAAAACGGAATATGTTATTTTGGATTAGATCACTTAAAATATACATTTTTTTTATTAACGATATATCTTGTACATATTCAACACCCACTATTGAATACACGTTGATTTTGTAATGCTTGGTTTCTTATGAAAATCGATAACAAAGCATTCACCTAGAATCGAATTTGAAAAAAAAAGGGGGGGGGGTAAAAGAACTTGAAAAGTATTTGACAAGCAGAACCCCAAAAAAAAGACAATTGTTTGATTCGATAGGGGGAATAAGTTGTAACTCCAACATTTTTCAGTACTATATCTTTTTTACAATAACATACATTTACTACATTACATGTAATTACATTCACAAAAATTGTGAGGATGTCAACTTGAACGAAGATTTCCGTACAAAAAAGGTTATGACTGGGAGGAGGGCAAATATTTTATATCTATATGAATCATGGTAAGAAAAATAAAATAAAAAAAAAATTAAGATTAATCTTTAAAAAGGCCAAACCTTTACGTTAAGCTCAAATAAACATCTCTTATACACACTGGTTGTTAAAATTTTATTCAAAATGAAGTACCTTTCTATTTAATTCTGGATAGAAAAGTTTGAAAACTTTTGTGTGGTAGATATAATGTAGAATCTTTGCATCCAGTAATGTTTAATTATGTTTGTGGTACATATGTGTTCGTATGTTTAGCGGGTGTATATGAATGACCCCGTAAAAATGAGCTTCTTTTCCCACTCATCGGAAAAGTCTGAAAAGTTGTAATAGGTCTGTCCTCTTTTTGTGTTGAAAATATACATAAGCTTTAATAAATCAATTTTTAATGTGGATGTGGGCCTTTACACAGACTCGAAACTCCCACTCCCCCTTTCATCATTGGCGAATTCGACACTGCATGCAAAATCTGAATATCACAAGTAATTTTTGTCTTTACAGACATTGACATTGGAAACAAATTGAAAGAGAGGATGGGGTTTGGGTCAGTAAAAAATTTCTAAGATACAACAAATTTGACAAGGAAAAAAGCATCTTCGCTAGCCAAGGGTTTCCGATCCGATACCTACTCTACAACCCTTGGCAGATTTGGCTGAAAATTTTAGAACTCGCGCAAACGAATTTGATTGGCTGCGAAGACCTAGTCTTCGCAAGGTTTTTACTAATCGACGATTTTCGACTGCATTAAATTCTGTTCGTGTTTTATGCATAAGAAGTTGATTATTTATAAGAAATGAAACTTAGGACGTAATAAATGCTAAAAAACAAAGGATAATTAATTTTTAAGTTTTTTCCTTCTGATAATTTATGTGTTTTAGATATTATTGTGAGGACCACATAGTATGTGTTCCGCATTTTAGGAGCATCAATTTAAGCCAATCAAAAGCCATGGCTCATCGATAATAAATGGAGACTGCAATATGCAGGACGTGCAGCGAAATTCTTGATAAAAAGTCAAGAAGAACAATATATTCCAACACGTTTGAGGTATCCCAGCAGCTTAACGAAGTGTTAGGTCATGTACCGAACGAAAATGACGGATGTTCCAAGTATGTGTGTTACCGTTGCTATGCTAAGTTAAAAAAAATGTCAAAAATTGACTACGATTTGCTACACAAAGTGGATGAACTAAGAAAGGAAAAATTTGAGATAATAAAATCTCTGCGTGAAAAACTTACTTTAAACAATGTAGATTTAACTAGGCCTAGCGTAGGCGTGAATATGAGTGCAAGTGTCACTAGTCCTACCCCTGCAGAGTTAAGAACAAGCACTGATGCATTTGGTGAAGAAGATGGATATAAGAGAAGTTTAATACATTCTCCAACACCAAGAAAAGTCAAGAGGTGTAAGCCAGGTGAGATAAAACTCTCTATATTATTTTAGCACCTATCACGCTGTAATGTGCAATTCAATTTGTAATTTTTCATAAAGTATTGCATCGTATGATATGTTGCCAACTTGCCGTAAGTTCATCAAGATTAATGTTTACTTACTTCATTACTTGGATTAAGGTCGCCTACTTATAAGTATAGAAATACCCACTTTACATATTTGAAGGTATAAATATTTATAAACCAAGGACCAAAGTACATGTGATATAAGTTTATTGCCAAGCCACTATAGATACCTGTTTATGTTTTTGAGTACACAAGCCATGACATTATTATTTATTTTAAGTATCCTAATTGTGGAATTTTTAATGGATTCTTACAGGTTTTACAAAGACTCCAGAGAAACTTCGACAACCACGTATAAAACTGTTTACACCCAGTAAAATTAAGGTAAATGCACATGACACTAAACAGTACAATAGAAAGTTTAAGTAAATACATGTAGTAGTTTTAGAAAAAATGTAAGTAAAAAACAATTGAATTTAACAACATTGAATTGTATGCATTGTTAGGATTTTTATCTTGAATTTGAAAGAATACTCTACATCAAACTTCTTTGACGCTAACATGAGCTTGTTTTATTGTTTTTGTTCTGTTCATCAATATGAAACACTTTCCATATGGTTTCAGCTTTGCTTCTTTTTTAGGTGTTGTTCAACACTGGAAAACAGATCAAGTGTAGAATGGTAAAGGATGCTGAATTTAGACAAGTGATCAAAGCCATTTCCAGGGGACAACCCAAAAGACGCATAGCAAAGTTTGCATACAATTCATCACTTAAAGAGGAACTAGCAAAGTTTGTTATTCATGACATTGAAAAAGATATTACAAAGCTTACCTCAAAAAAATCCAATTGTTGTCTAAGGAGTACAGAATGTGACAATTTATCAAGTTTCAAATTTGAGAAATTGCTTTTTGAAGTTCAGTTATATGCTCCTCTCTTATATAAGACACTATCGCATACTCTCAAAGATTCTGTTGGAGTAGCAGTTACAACAGCCATAATTGCAAAAAACAGGAATATGCACATGTGTGCACTTCATCATATTATTGCGCAAATTTTGGATCACAGCGGAGCAACAGATGAGGTAAATTGGTGATACAAGACGATGGATATTGAGTATTTTCAATTTTATTTTCTTAAGCATATTAGTTAGTAAAATGGAATGTATAGAATTTTTTTTATATACATATAATGCATGTACTGTTTTACTTGTTATGGCATACTTTATTATGGCCCTCATCAAAACAAAACATACATCACGAAAAATGTATTTGTCAGCATTTTATTATATGGATCTGGGAACATTGTGTAATTCATAGATGAGACGGAGATGTTATCACTTTCAGTATTTATTTTGTTATTGCTAAACTCTCCAGTTAAATTTCATTTCAAAATTCTGTAGTATTTGTGAAAAAAAAATGAAGATTGAGCCAAATCTTTATGACTCTATTCTTATTGCAGTGTATTTCCTTGTTCCAAAAGTTGGGACTAAGTGTTTCCTCCTCAGCAGCAGCAAAGAAGAAGGTGGATCTAGCAGAATACCAAAATGAACACATCAACTCTACAGTTATCAATGAAAAGAAAGAACTTGAATCTTCAGGTATGGGTGAGAAATCCTCAGATATTATTGGGGATAATTTCGATATTACCAAAAGCCCTTCAAATATGTGTAAGGAAAAGGAAAGGAAGAGTCTGCATTGGTTTCTGTTAATAGGTCTGCAAAAACGAATTGTTGAAAACAGTTTAAGCAACCAGCTGCCTTCTTTATCAATCACTGAAGTAAACAATGATGTTTTTATTCCAACACGTTCAGATTGTGAGTTTTTAGAAGAGAACTGTTTGTTTCACATCATGAAAACTATTGTTAAGTATGTAGGGTGTTTCAAAAAATATGCTCCATTCATACCAAAGGTAATTAATCACCCTCATCTGAATGAAATGTCCATGAAGTCTGACTTTGTGATTCTTGATTTGTTGGACAAAAGCGAAAATAAAAGTGAGGACATGATATCAATACTAGAACACATCCATTTGAACTATATTGCCCACACTGCTGACGAGAATCCAAAGGTAATTAAGAAGAAAGTGTTCGGTGGCGATGTCCTAACAAACGAAAGAGCTTATAGTGCTCAATTAGCAATGCTGAATGGCAGGTCTGAGTTTGATCAGCTGGCAGGTGTCATTCACAGACCAGAAGGGTTGCATCGTATGATGAATCTTTGTTTGGTAATAGCTAAAAAGTTCAGTTTGTTGCTGTTTATGGTTTTAAAAGGTATTTGTTTGTTTCTTGAGTTTCATTTATGTATCAAATCAAGATACATGAACCATGTGGTACAAGAATAAAAGGTTTCCAGCTTACTTCTTTTAGTGTGAACTTATCAATTTACAATACATGTACATTCGATTACATTTTAGGTATAAATGATCACAGATTTAAATTTTAGGATGTCAAATTTAATTTGTGTCTCCAGATGCTCTACCTGTCTTGTTATTTGCTTTATTTCATAAAGAGGAATTCTACAATATAATCTTGTACGGAGGTTTATCTTGATTATTTTTATTTTATTTGCTATATTCGGGGGGAAAATATTTTAATATAAAAAAAAGTTTTCCCCTTTACAGTATTTATTCATAATCAGTGTTCTTGCATATAAAAAGATTTTATTTCTTATTTAAGAGTATTAAATTAACTGACACATTTCATATTTTTATTTAATATATTTATTTATTTTCATGTTGCTGTTTTTTTTCTTTTTTTTTTTTTGCAAACCTCTTTTAAACTAATCCATTCTATACCTGTAATACAGATTTTATTTAATGAAGTTCTATGTACAGTAAAAAAAGTAGTGAAATTCCTCTGTTAGTCAGTTGTTATTAATATATACAACCAAAACATCTTTTTTCTCATTGGAGGAACAAACTTCAATTTTATGTACATTCATTATTTATAAATGTTTTTATAGAATTTCTCAATTTTTCTTCATCCTGTTCTCTTAAAATACATTATATGAAACTATGTAATAAAAATATTTCACATGATATCTGTCATCAATCCAGATATAGTTTTTCTAGAATAATTTTTAAAATTTTATTAATCTTTATTCATAAAATTTCAGCTTGTGTATCGGCAGTTCTACAAGCTGAGTTCTTCAGGAGAAGTAGGTACTTTGAGCCAGTTGCGAAATTTTGTTCACAGAATTGATGTCCATGGGGGTGATGAAGTAATTCAGAAATACAGGTATGTATATTTTTTTCAATGTATTGATTACTATCAAGGAAATGTAAATTGAGAAAGAAACTAAAAATTCAGTAACACTGAATAGCAATAGAAAAAAGCCCCAAGAAATGAATGAAAAAGACAGAAAGAAACAAGTCTTGTGAAGATTGTGTCTCCATCAGAGCTTACAGTCACATTTATTCATCATGATCATTTGACCAGAATTAAGTTTCCTTGCACAAACAAACACAGAGAATCTTTAATTTATAAATTGGAACCTAATGGCAAGGTATCATAAAGCAGACACTTATTTCATGTTTGAAGAAAACAATATTTTAAAATTAATTTAGAGCTCACTATGCATTTTTGATGGACTGTTTGGATGCTTTGATCACTGGAGCATGCCTACATCTTCTTGAAATGGAGACCTTAGATTCCAAACCAAACCGGAAGCAAGAGCTTTTTGAGGCTCAATCTACAGATGACAAGTACAAATTTCTTCGCCAAATTGCCAAGGATATACTAGATAGATACGTAAACCTTAATCCAGGTAAGATACGTCTTTTAATGCTGAATTTTGGTCCTTTGTCATGTTGCATAATACCTTGAGAATACTTGGTACTGTGATTACCTCACAGTTATCTAATTGTCACTCTTTTGTGACAGAGTCAAGAAAGCTCTAAATCTCGCAAGATTACTGGGGCATTATATTGTTTACAGTAGATACAATAGAATGATTCAAACAAACATTATGCCGAAATAGCAGTGTATTGCAGAGAGTTGAACTCAAAATATTTTAAATTAAATATCAAGAAGAAATACAGTTAGACATTTTTCTTGCATCTTTAGTTGATACTCTTTAAATGAATAACCATTTACTCTTTTCCTTATCTTGGTAGATTTGAGAAGATTTGAGGAGAAAGTACAAGAATTAGATGTCCAAAGTCAACAAATCAAGGACATGTTTGATCATACACTGCAAAAGTACATCTGTATATCTTGTGAAAAACAGTACAAAAAAGTGGGCCATTTAAAGAGACACTTAAAAGAAAAACATTTGTGGGACTTCACAGAGACTGAAACAGAAGAAGAGAAAAAACCAGATAGAATATCTTTGTACAGGGCGTCACTAATGAAATGTTTGTTATTGCTTAAAGACACCAATGATGGATACAATATGGGAGATGGAGACAGAATCATGATAAATGCTAAGTTTCAGATGTTGCTTTCAGGGGTATGTAACCACTCAAAATACCAAATCTGGTTATTTAGATTCTTGGCATATTATCATTGCATTCTGAGTCCCCGAGATGCTCACGAATACAAGTGGAACTGTACATCAAATCTCTCGGGTGGCACTGGCCACAACATACCAAACGACAATTTAGTTGAAATAATGGTCCATAGATTGAAGGAAAAACTACGTACACAAGGAGCAAATGTTACATATGAGAGTGCAAGAAAGGCAGCCCTGTCACTTCAAGTACAAGATCAAATTAAACAGAATGCCATGCATGAAATTGCTTTGAAACCAAAAGGAACAACCCGAACTGAGGCATCCAAGAAGACTGATGTTGAATTAATTATAGACCAATTCAAGAAAGCTGAAATTTTTGATTGTGTGCCTGGAAGGCAATTTCATGCCTTTTCTTCCTTTCAGGACTTATTTTCAAGGGTAAAAGTTGT
>PRKT01000866.1:55150-86777 GCA_003671525.1 Saccostrea glomerata | reverse complement strand
CCCCCCCCCCCTTTGTTCAGTTTAGGTTTTTCTGCTTGTCAGATATTTAAGGAAGTCCCCCCCCCCTCTTAAATTGCTGCGGGCCTGATACTGTTCAGAGATTAAAAGAGCATATGCACAGTAAGGTGTCTGTTGTCCATCCATCCATAGATTTTCAAAATGATATTCCTTCTATTGTTTAATTACTCTGCAAGTACACGAGGATATGTTATTCTGTATATTGATTTTTTTTTTAATTCAACAAATTATTTCACCAAAAAATTGAAATATCTCTGATACACTACTCCTAGTTTTTATCCAGTTTCATTAAAATTTGACACTATGAATATTCTTAGATTTCTCCAGGTACACAATAGTCCCATCAAAGACTTCTGGATTGACATTTTTTAACAGGGGGAAAATTCAATGTCATATTTGAAGTGGTGTGTGTGTTGTCATCCTTACAGTGACAAAGACAAAAAAGACAAAATAACCTTTGAAATAGATTCCGGATAATAAAATCAATATTTATTCTAAACTAACTGTTGAAATAAAAAATTAAGAACGAGAATAGGAAACAGTTTTAAATATTTAATATTTATTTGTTTTTCTGTCATCCATAACATTTTTATGCAAATTCTGATTTATAATTTGTCTAAAAGTCTTTATGTTCTTATGGTCAGAAATTTAGATGTATGAATCTTCCATTTTGTGGCAACATTTTAATATTTTTTTTCCATTAAATATGTTAAAGGTTAAATAAACAAGATGCAAGAAGTGATAAAGTTTGGTATTAGATATATTCATTTCAAAAAATCAATCTGACTCAGTGTCCTGAGCAAAATTATACATATCAGAATCACCAACAACATCAGAGATAATTTCACAGATATCTGTGGCAGTATCTGTACACCAAATGGGGAATTTTCTCATTACATCATCAGGTGTAAAAACTGAGTTGCAATTTTCCACAATCTTCTTAACAACATCATTTGTTAGCCCATTCAATACTTCAAAATCTATGATACAATCAGTATTGGACATTTGGGATTTATAAAATAGTAACTTATCATGAATGATTTCTTTTTCTCTCTTGCTTACAAATCGCTTCATCTCATCTTCATCTTCTGATGATCCACTGTCTTCATTATCTATTTTTAAACATTCATGTGTCCGAGGACATAGATCACATTTGCACTTGCATGTTTTTTCACAAATATCACAACAGTCATGAGGTGGTAATATTTTCTTGTTTTGTAACATATATGCTTCACAAAGGATTTCATGTCTACATTTGTCATCTTTAGCTAACCGAATAAGCTCACTTTCTACTTTTTTAAGTTGATTTTTATTAGTTTTATACAGAATCAGTTCATCGGACAACTTTCCATCTCTTCCTGCCCTTCCCATCTGCTGTACAAATGTATCAATTTTTCTAGGTAATTTGTAATGGATAATATGGTACGCATTGTAGAAATTGACCCCCATACCTGCTGCATCTGTGCATATCAAAATTCGGATATTGCCATCCTTCTTCATATCCTCGGAAATTATTTCTTTTACTTTTTCATCGGTCTTGCTGTGAAACATTTCAAAAAGATGACAGTCATTGCCAAAATGTCTGACAAATGTTGTATAAATTTTGGAGACATCTGAGATACTTTCACAAAAAATTATATGCCTTTCCATTTGTGCCTTTTGGGACCGTAAAGTATCAATCAACCACTTAAACACCTTTTCTAAACTGTCAGAATTGGGAATACACATAGATGTTATTTTTATATTTTCACGATCTGGTGAATCTAAAATTACTTCAACATTGGTCCGAAAACATAAAATTTTCATAATTCTCCTACGCTGACTTGGTCCTGATGTTGCAGTTAAGGCTATCAAAGATGCTTTAGGACAGAGTGACCTCAATTCCCCTATGTTTGCAAATGCCTCTCTAAAAGGCTTTTCATCTTTGTCACCTTTTCCCCTAAAAAGAAACGATCAATTATTCCTTTTTAAGAAACATTTTCCCCTTGAGCATGGTCACACAATTTGTATTTTCAATTAGGGCAGGGGCTGACAAATCCAATTGCATGACGCCATATTTGTTTATTGTGGGGCAAGCAAAATCTCAGATAGGGCAGGTGAATTATTAGCATTTGCCCTTGGTCAAATCCATTTGTCAGCCCCTGGAGGGATACTCAAACTTATTGATCAATTAATTAAATTATTTTGTTTGGCTTTTTTCTCACTACACGTTTTAATGTTATAATTTATATTAAATTTAATGCTTGATTTACTTAACATACCACTGTGTAACTGTATGCGCCTCGTCAACAACAATTAACTTCAATTTCTGTTGGTAAACTTCAGATTTCAGCATGTCTCTCCACTTGGAATTATTTATGAAGGACTCCGGGCTGCCGAACAGAAAATCAACTAACCCTTGTTCAACTGCATCGTCATCTATTAACTCCTTGCCGATATAGGTTGCTTTAAATCCTAATTGTTTAAGTCTATCACATTGCTCTCTCATAATGCTCAAGAGGGGGGCAACGACTAAAACACATTCCCCTGGATGCAGCAGTGGGATATACTGATAAGTCAAAGATTTACCACTGCCGGTTCTTGTACTTAAAAAAACATCTTTTCCGTTTTCTGTGGCACTGATACTCTTAACTTGGTTCTCTGTTAAAGACTGTATATTAAATCGGGAACAAATCTTATCGAATTGCATGGGAGTCGCCATATTGTTTTTAAACGTCATAATGATTTACTTATGTTACAGCTATTTTCATTGGTCAAGTAAAAAAGAACTTCAAGGGACTTAACTCAATCACGACGTTAGGCGGCGCAATTGAATTTCCCCGTTTGATTGACTAAATCTGCCAAGGGTTGTAGAGTAGGTATCGGATCGGAAACCCTTGGCTAGCGAAGATGGGAAAAAAGGGGATATGTCATTTGCCCAAACACGACAATCCTATTTCGTGGAAGCGGGGGTGGGGGAGGGAGGCAAATTTCTTTTAGTACCATTTTTCTACGGAGTGTGTTAACGACTCATGAGTATTTAATACTCAACAACATTTTTTTTATTAGAAATGATTTTTATAACAGGAATATTGATCTTTTATCTGATTTATATCGCTTCTGTTATTTGTTTGACAAAAATTTTCCGTTCCCGTTCCGTTTTCTGTTCCGCGTTTTAGCAACACCCCCTCTAGATCCCATGTCATCCCTGCACTTGTAGAAGTATGTTCTTCAATTATTTTTAACTATCTTGAAAGAGGAGAGCTAACGGTAGTCTATCATTTCGTCCTGCTATGGGGCTTTTCGCCGCTATTAGCGATTCGCCCTTACAGACCTTTTGCTTTTATATACACGCATATTATCTTCGTATATATCTAGAATAATAAAGATGTGTATACATGCAACTGTTTACATAGTTATACCCCCCGCAAACGAAGTTTGGGGGGTATATAGGAATCACCTTGTCCGTCTGTCTGTCTGTCTGTCTGTCCGTCCGTCTGTCTGTGCAATCGTGTCCGGTCCATATCTTTCTTACAGAGGGAGATTAGAATCTACTACTCCACACTAAGATTGCTCATGACCTAAGGGTGTGTCATGACCTTGACCCAAGGTCATTCGGGGAAGTTCAAGGTCACTGGAAGAAAAATTTCATAATTCGTGTCCGGTCCATATCTTTCTTATGGATAAACTTGGTAGGTTTTCATTTCACACAAAGATTGCCCATGACTAAAGGGTGTGTCATGACCTTGACCCAAAGTCATTTGGGAAAGTTCAAGGTCACTGGAAGAAAATTTTCATAAGTCATGTTTGATACATATCTTTTATAGATACACTTGGTAGGTGCTCATTTCACACAAAGATTACCTATGACACAAGGATGTGTCATGTTGTTGACCCAGGGTCATTTGGGGAAGTTCAAGGTCACTGGTAGAAAATTTCATAATTCATGTCTGGTCAACATCTTTCTTATGGATAAACTTGGTAGTTTCTAATTTCACACAAAGATTGCCCATGACCCAAGGGTGTGTCATTACCTTGACCCAAGGTCATTTGTCGAAGTTCAAGGTCACTGGAAGAAAAATTTCATAATCTGTGTCCGGTCCATATCTTTCTTATGGATAAACTTGGTAGGTTCTAATTTCACTGAAAGATTGCCCATGACCCAAGGGTGTGTCATGACCTTGACCCAAGGTTATTTGGGTAAGTTCAAGGTCACTGGAATAAAAATTTCATTATTTTTGATTTTGATACATTTCTTTATTATGGAAAAAACTTACTTCTGAAAAACCTAGCGGGGGGTATTTCGTCCCGTTTGGACAGTTCTAGTTTGTACTGGCATTTCTTAATAATTATATATGAGCAAATAAATATCTGGCTCATTCCTACTTGCCAAAAATCATGGGAAGAATGAATGGATGGCTCCTGGGTGATTCTGGCTATCCCCTGAAGACATGATTGCTGACATCATTTGCACAGCCATCCAACCAGCAAGAGCACCGGTACAACTCCTCTCACTGCTCCACGAGGAATGCTGTCGAGAGAGCTTTTGGTGTTCTAAAGAGCAGATTTAGATATCTTTCCTAAATATTATACAAATTTTGTGCACAATCAAGCTCGAAATATAAATTATAACCTGCAATGAATAATATTCATCACAACACAATTATATAATTTGTTTTAAAAAGTATAAATAAGGACAGCATCATGAGAGAAACTGAAGAACAATACCCTTAAATACAACTCCAGTTTTCATATTTACGATTCATCTCCAGTTTCATATTTACAAAAGCATTATTTTTTTAATACAGATGCCTTCACAAAACCGGTGGTAGCCTGCAATTCAGGACAGAGAAGTGCATTAAAATCATTGAATGCTGCTTTATGCTGCATAACAAGGCCACTAGTGAGAGGGTGCACCGGCAAACAGGGAACAATCCTGTGCCAGTGTACCACAACCATGATCTCTACAATGGAAATGATAATGATGGATTTGCCTATCAAATGTATCAAATGGCAAGATGAATAGAAAAAAGACAAATGTATAGAACAGTGATAACTTTTAATTTAATTTAATTTAGTTTTGTCAACAATAACAATTTTTAAAACAATCTTGGTTTGTCGTCAATAACATCTTTTTAGACAATCTTGGTCTGTCAACAATGTCATTTTTGAAAACAAATTTGGTTTTTCAACAATAACATTTTTAATAAACAATAAATATATAACTGCCCTTGCTGCCAGTTATTAACAATATCACAAAAATGTCTGTAAGTATAATATCTATGACAGGTGAGCTATTAAGAATACCTTATTCATATCAAAATTAAACCCATCATATGGCATGAACCAACAAAGAGTGTACTAAAATTTCAAGCATCTGCGATGAGTAGTTACTGAGAAATCTGCGAAGAAAATTTGTTATGTATGAAACGATTAGACGCACAGACAAACAGGAAGTTGAAATCAGATTTGACCAAAAAAATATCCCACCGTATGGCATGTCTTAGAAAATTTGTTACGGGCAGACAGACGGTTGGACAGACACATAAGGGTAAAACAGTATACTTCAAGCCCCGAACCCTCTCCTTCGGAGCAGGGGTATTATAATCACACGAGATGCATGAAAAGACATCATCATACAAATTTTAGAGAAATTAAGGGGAAAAACTTTTATGATGATACACTAAATATTAATCTGTATATTTCAGGTGATGAACAATACAACCCTAATAGAGAATTTATTGATGGAGATGCTTGTTCTATTATCTTTTAAAAAATAATCATTCTTTCATTTCAATTTTCAGTATATTTACATTTGAAATGTTTTCTTAAGATCAACCTACTGAAGAGAAATTATGTTCAATTCTGAATTAACTGACTAGGGAGTCAGAGGTCATAAAACGACAGAATCACATGGAAAAACAAGATGTGTTTGTAAAACACTGATGCCCCCGTATGGCAACATAGCAAAGATCAAGCTTTTCGTAAATGAAAATTTAATTAAATGGTACCAAAAGTAGGGTATACTCACTAGAAAACAATTTTGAAATTTGAAAGTAAGCTAATGTTAAAGTTTTTTAATAATTACAAAAATCTCTAAGGTCAAGGTAAATGTATTTAGTATAAAATGAAAGGTCTCGCCACATAAAATAGTTCTGTATAGCATGAAAGTCCTAGCCCTTACCATTCAGAAGGTATGGTCAACGTCCAATTTCTTAAAAAGTAGGTCAAACTCCAAGGTCAAGGTCAAAGTTATTGTTATCCAATGTAAGGTCTTGTCATAAGAATCAAATATATTAAGTATGAAAGCACTAGCCCTAACTCTTTGGAAGTTGTGGTCAAGGTTTTCTTTTTTAAGTAGGTCAATCTCAAAGGTCAAGGTCAAAGAGTCAAAGTTCTTGGTATCCAATGAAAGATCTTCTCACAAGGATTACGTGTATGAAGTATGAATGCCCTATCCCTTACCGTTTAAAAGTTATGGCCACGGTTAAAGTTTTTTCACAAGTAAGGAAATCTACAAGGTCAAGGTCAAAGGGTCAAGATTGTTGGTATCCAGTGCAAGGTATTTTAACAAACATTACATATGTGAAGTATAAATGTCTTGCTTTCTACTGTTCAAAAGATATGTCCAAAGTAAAATTTTAAAATTTTCATGTAAAAGTGGGTCAAACTCCAAGGTCAAGGTCATAGGGACAAAGTTATTGTTATCAAATGAAAGGTCTTGTCATGGAATTAAATATGTAAAGCATGAAAGCACTGGTCGTAACTCTTTTAAAGTTATGGTTAAGGTTTGCTTTTTTAAATAGGTCAATCTCAAAGGTCAAGGTCAAAGGGTCAACGTTCTTGATATCCAATGAAAGGTCTTCTCACAAGGATTAAATGTATAAAGTATGAAAGCATTATCCCTTACCGTTCAAAAGTAATGGCCAAGGTTAAAGTTTTTTCACAAGTAAAGAAATCTATAAGGTCAAGGTCAAAGGGTCAAGGTTGCTGGTATCCTGTGCAAGGTCTTTTAACAAACATTACATATGTGAAGAATAGATGTCCTGGTGTTAAAAGTTCAAAAGATATGGCCAAAGTAAAATTTTAAAATTTTCATGTAAAAGTGGGTCAAACTCCAAGGTCAAGGTCACAAGGTCAAATTTGGTGGTACCAAAAGAAAGGTCTTGTCACAAGGAATACACATATGAGATATGAAAGTCATAGCTCCACTAAATCAAAAGTTATTGGCAAGGTTAAAGTTTTTGCGGACAAACAGACAGACAAACACGACGAAAACTATATACCCCCGAAACTTCGTTTACGGGGGCATAAAAATAAATTTTCTGTCCCTGAAACTGCCTTGGAAAATGAAAAAAGAAGAAATAATACAAGCATTTGAATTCTTTTCATTTTTCTTTTGGTGTAAAAAATGTTTTGGATAATATTGTCAGACTAAAAGTGCGCTGACTTTTTAAACCCAATTAAAACTCGTATGTTGGAGCAAGACGAATTTTCCAAGACCAAACAACTATAAAGTCAAAGCGCGTCACAACATAGCAATACGGAGGGCCGTTTGTGTGATACATAGTAATAAATACAGTTCTATTTGGAATATTCCACTCAAATGTATCAGTAATAAACAACAATGTTTAAAGGTTCACTTGGAAATGAACTTTGTGAATGGGTTCATGATCAATTCTACTGAGAGACCCTTAGGGTTTTACAGGATTTGATCACGTGATCAACAAATATAATTTCCCTGTTAAATTTTAAACATTGTTGATTTTTTCTAAATTATAGAGAAATAAGATTTAATTCCTATGATTTTACATCAAATACTTTAAATTCACAAAAATGTTTATAAGAATTACACTATCATCTAAATTTTGTAACAGGGGAAAGGGAAAATGGCGAGAGGGACTACGTAGACTCCTGTAATAGTGTGGCTATGATTTTCAGAGCTGTTGTTGCTCTCCTCTGGATCTCTATAACTGCTGTTGCATGATTTTTCGGTACTCTTCTACAGCTTTGTTTTTTCCCTTTGAGAATTTCTCTTCCCAAGTTGTATGATTCATCACCTGAAATAGGTAATTAGCAAACTTTCAATGGGTTTCTTCTTTTAAAAAATCCAACATTAACAATGTGTTTCGAGTAAGAAGGAAAAACTTTGACTGCCTGCTATCATGGTCAACTTCGTAGCAAGAAAAACAAGGGGACTACCATTTGATTCTGAGGGGCAGCAGATTTTGGAAAAAGTTTGTCCCTGAAAATGTTGAAAATAAATAATCTGTCCTCCACTACAGAGGAAATAAATCTGAGCTTGACATTTCATAATTAAATATTGTAAAAATACCCTTTTTATTTACGTGTAATTTAATCTCATAAGTCTTCAATTCAAATTTTTTTTGGCTCGCTTCGCTCGCCATTCTAGAACCAAATAGTATTTAAAATCAGATTACCAGACTGGATACCTATGTCAGTTTATTAACTTGACAATGTGCACTTAATAGGTGTGATGTTAACTTGAAATACAAACCAATTCTTACACACCAAAAAAGATAAATTTTCTTGTAGAATAATAATACTTTCCAGATAAATTAATACAAAATATACACTGGCAGATTTAAGGGGGCGTACATGTGTACTACCCCAGGCCTTCACTTACAATTTCAAAGTATGATACGAATAATAATAATAGTGCCATACTTTGGGACAATGCCAATATTGTTGTGCCTATTTTTCTCTTAAAATACACAAAAACCCAAGAGCTTCAAGGAGCCCTTTTCATTCAAAGTATGATATGACTTAATAATAACATACTTTGGTACACCTCTAACCAATTCCTACAAAAGTCTTACTCTTATCGAAAAACCCAAGAGCTTCAGGTGGCTTTGCTCCCTGAAATTACTTCATTCTAAGTACGGTATGATCAGTTTTAATTATGTCATTCTTTGATTCATAATAATCAATACCACTATAATATCGCCTGCTCCCTAATACTCCCTTACGCCGGCCCCAGACCTATTGCCTAAACAAAGCAATACCTTCCCCCTCCCCAAATCCTGTATCCAGATATGGTATATAAATGATTATTTTTTGATTGAGTTGATCAAAGTGCGGTAAGGCATTGAAAAAAATGAACTGTCCTTGATCCCTTAAATTACTCTTTGAGATTAAAAAACCTAAAATTAGATTTAATCTCGCAAGACTTTGTCTAAATGTTTGCCCTAAACGCTCAGACATTCCGAAAACTGCAGTTAACAGGACTTCATTGATCCAGGAGTTCCGAACTGCGCTTGCGCAGGATACGGAAGTAGGCTTTGAAATAGCGTGAGATACGCCATGTGGCTTTAATAAGAAAGAGCACACCGATAAGCAAATGCGTCAAGTCTTTTATTTTGTAACTCTGCAATGAGAAAAGAATTTAAGCTTTCATCAAACGTTTTAAATACTTCGTGCACATGTACATTCGCCGTCTTCTGGTCTGTGTTTCGGACAAATACTAAATCAACGAAAATTATTTACAGCAATATGGGATTGCAAAAAATACGAAAATTATAATAAAATCCTTATTTTGGATTGTGTTAAATACATTTTACTACTTATTGAAATTCCAAAAAGAAAATAATTACACTCTTAAACATTAACGGAAATTACCACTTCTCTCATTGGCTAATTTTTGGGCGCCGACTTCTCACGTGACCGAACGAATTACGGTGCAGAGGAGGAAGATGAATGACTTCGTGAAAGAAAATTCCGCTGTAGTAGCTCCCAGTAGATGGCTCGAACGTGAATGTAAGGTTGAGGAGAAAGTGGTTGTCAACTGGGAAGAAGGAAAGAAGACATCGCCGTATGAAGTCATAGTTCTGGCATTTTCAGGTTGGTCTTTTTGATGTCCCCTTACTAGCATTAGTCGCCATTTTGGAGTTAACGGGATCACACAGAAATATAAGAAAAATGGTCAACGGTCATAGGCTTGGACGTAAATCAGATTCTTATTTACTTGCAATAAGAATATTTAATGTAAGATTATGACTGTTAACTAAGATTATACAGATTTTGCGTCAAAAATTAAATTAACTTTAAAGCTATAGATGCTCCATCAGATGATAAATTAAGGACATTTCCCAACAAACGCAGCCAAACTGGGGCACAGTCAGCAATATTAAGGGTCAAAAATTCATTCCAAGAAGCATATATGCCCAAAGCACTGGACTTTTCCCAAATGTATTAAATGACTTGCTTAACACAGATCTCTTTCAGGCACTGTTCAGGGATATTATGGAAGTCTGTGAAAAAGTGCAAGTGACTGTGAAGAAAAAGAAAAATCAGACTGTGTTGAGAGAGCCACCAATCAACAAGCTACCACAAAGCTATTGAACAGATTTCGAAGTGGTCATATAACAGCATCACGCAAAGAAGCAGCTTGCCACAGCAACCCTGCATACCCATCTGAAAGCTTTATAACGGCCCCAGAAATTTCAAAGTTACAAACACCAGCAACAACATAGAGCTGTACACAAGTCCCTGAAGTCTACTTTGAGGCAATGCGCCATATCAATTACAACTTTACGGTAGAAGATGCCGGATTTCGCATTAACCCCAACTATCTTTTAAGGTCAAGGGTCAGTACAATGGTATGACGTGTTTTTCAGCTCCGTGACTATCTCTTCAAATCTCATAATTTCTAAGTTGGAATTAATCATACTTTGGATCAATAGATGGATTAACCAGTTCAGGATATGCCTCCGAGTGTCCAGTGTGTCCATTGTTTGCGCATACAGATGTGTGAAAAGTGTCCACCGCCATTTTCCTGATACCTTGTGATAATACCAAATGTGTTGTACATTTAGGCAGGGTTTGACATTAAGGCACGTCCGACCGACTGAGTCTAGTAAAAGATGGGTCCGGTCGGGTAAAATGTTTGTGTACTAGACCGACTGGTCGTGTGAGGAAAATAAAGGAAATTTTAAAATATTTTCAAATAAAATTTACTGTCAATGAAAAATACAATTAAAATGATTCTAACCGCATCATAGAAGAAAACTACAAACGTAACAGACAGCATGATCGAACAGCAGTCATTGTAGGCATTCGTAACTACTCGTCCATTTTCCTAAATAGAAACAATAAGGTATTTATTGTTCGTGGAAATGGCTTAGTAGTTACGATTGTCATTGTCGAAAGAATCATTTTTACGACATCGGTCAACGGTATAAATGGCAAGAAAACTGTATAATAATATTATTATTATTTTTACTATACTTTAATTCTCTGAACAATTTTATTGGTAGCGTATAAATATTGTATACAAGTTGATTAAGTTAACAAGTTAAGTTAGGACTTAACATGACAAGCCGCATGTATATGACCTAGTTTCGATGTTGACATGTTTGCGGGAAAATTTCGTTATTAAAATATAGAATACATTGGTAAAGATAAACAAATACAATTAAACAGATTATAAATAGGGTTATTCATAAATTATCACTATTTCGTGCTTAAATATTTTTTCTTAAGTTTGGTCAGGGCTAGTGGTTAAAGGGTCGGGGCTAGTAAAAATTTGCCAGAGTAGCCCGACTGGTCTAGTATTCCAAAAGCTTAATGTCAAACCCTGTTAGGGTACATGTATGTTCGTGGCTGTTAAAATAAACAAATAATAAACAAAAAATGGAAAAAAAAAACAGCCAAACAAAAGGCCTTGTCCAGATTCATTAGGGGACATCTCATTAGACAATATGGGTGAATCAAGTGAGTCTCCAGATGCGTCTTTAAAAAATTTAAGTGTAATATTGCAAGACATCGAACGCTCTGGAGACGACCAAAAGGTGAAACAAGCGGTAGAAATTATTTTTAAACATGATTCAATAAAATCTGGAATTTTAGGTTGTGTGCAGGCTAAAATGATTGCCATGGAAAATGAAATCACCCAACTTAAAACAAGAATGGATGACATGGAGCATTATTCACGTCGCAATTGCCTCAAATTCACTGGCATTCCGGAAGGAAAAAATCAGAATACTGATAAATGTGTCCTAAACGTTATAAACAAACTTATTTTCCAGGGAACTGATGTCCATTATGACCATACAATGATTGATAGATCTCATAGATCCCTACAAGGAAGAACGCTCAAGAGATATTATCGTGCGTTTTGTTAGCTATCCTGACCGAGATCTTGTCTATAGAAACAAGAAAAACGTGAAACCGTTCAACAATAATCCGAGCAATGGGAGTAAAATATTTATCAATGAAGCGCTCACAAGTTCACGATCCAAGTTGTATACTACATCCAGGAGACTTATGCGGGAGAAAAAAATAGACAGTACCTGGACAATCGACGGCCGGATCAAACTGAAACTCCTTGACGAGAAAATCGTGTCAATCACAGGAGAGGATGAGTTAGTAAAATTGGGCCTCGACTTGTCTGTCTCTCCCCAGAAAGTCCATGATACTTCGACACTGTATCGAAACTCAACTCACCTATGAGTATACTCATGGTTTTTTTAAGCCATGCAGAACTTTCCATCTCATTGCTATTATATAAAGACATTTTTCTCGTCACTTTGTTTTTCGTAAGTCAGCTGTTATCATCCATGTCGACGAAGCGCTCTACGATATTCTATTATTAGAACAAACAGTTTCCAATTCTAAATTTAATCCAAACCACAGATAGTTACTCCACGTCGCGGCGATTTCGATATCATTGCTCTCACTGAAACCCACTAAGATAATTCGATCAGGAACGATGACATTTTGCTTAACGAATATCATCAACCTATTCGAAAAGACAGAAATCGTTTTGGAGGAGGCGTTGCTCTCTACGTATCAAAAAACATACATTTTTTAGAAAGAAAAGATCTTGATTCCTTACATATGGAGATTCTTTGGTCAGAAGTTGTTGTAAATAATAATAAAGTACTTGTTGGTGTCATTTATAGGCCGCCCATTTCTAGGGCAGAATATTGGGATCATTTCCTAAACAACATGCAACAAGTCCTTGATTTAAATATTCCAACCATACTATTAGGTGACTTCAATATAAACATGTTGTCTGACCAAAGTAAACAATTTAAACTAATGTTACAAAGGCTTAACTAAACAAATCTTATAAATGATGCTACTAACTTTACAACCAAATCAAGAACATGTACTGATCTCATTTTGACCAATAATACCAGCTTAATTGCAAATCATGATACAACAGCACCATTATGTAGCTCTCATTGTGTGACAAGTGTAGAAGTAAAATTCACTACATACAAACAATATGCGTACAAAAGAGAAGTGAGAAATTATGAAAATGCAAATTATCGTCAAATAAATGAGGAATTGTTACAAGTTGACTTGGGATAATACAGTATTCAATTCTGGAAATATTAATGAAAGATATTCTAATTTTGTCTGTACTTTCAATAAGTGTAGTGATAAACATATTCCTAAGAAAACAGGAACCATCAAGACCAAGGGATAAAGTTTTTATGACTAATACAATTCGCAAACTCATGAGAAAAGGAAATAGAAATCAATATAAAGCAAAACATACGGACAATCCTCTGCATTGGCAATCATACAGAGAACTTAAAAATACAGTCATTGATGAAATTCGAAAATCCCGGGAAAGATATAATAAAAAAATGTCTTCAATGATTGATAAATCAATTCCTCCTGGGAAATGGTGGAGAATTGTTAAATCAATATCAAAACTTAAAAAAAAATTATGTACCCTTACCACCATTAAAATCAAATGGTAAACTTATTTTCCATCCAGTTGAAAAAGCTACAGCATTGAATAAATACTTTGCCCAAGTTTCTTCCATTGATAATGAACCAGATATTCCTCTTCATGGACCTGGTCCACCACAACAAAATAACATTTTCTCTGAAATGCTTATCTCCGAAGCTGAAATTTATGACCAGTTAATTATCATTGATAACAGTAAACCACCTGGTCCTGATGGCATATCTCCAAGAGTACTAAAAGAAATATCCACATCTAACAAAGAGCCCCTAACAACTCTCTTAAATATGTCATTAAGGGAAAAGAAATTACCAGATATCTGGAAGTTATCGAAAATAACACCAGTTTTTAAAAATAAAGGGAGTGCTCAAGAGGTATCTAAATTATAGACCAATATCTCTAACAAGAGTCTTGTGTAAATTGATGGAAAAAATACTGTTTAAACATTTATATAACTTTATGAAGGACAATAACATATTATACACATAACAGTCTGGCTTTCAACCTGGAGATTCAACTGTTAATCAACTGGTAGAAATTTATTATACTATCATTTCGAATCTTGATAAAGGTAAAGATGTAAGATTTATTTTTTGTGATATCTCTAAGGCATTTGATAGAGTATGGCATAAAGGCATAACAAATTATGGTATAAATGGCAATGTACTAGTTTGGATTGAGAATTATTTGACTGATAGACAACAAAAAGTTGTAATAGATGGTTTTACATCAAACTCTAAAACAGTAAATGCTGGAGTTCCTCAGGGTTCTGTCCTAGGACCATTCCTATTCCTTTTATATATTAATGATATTTGTGATGATCTAGTGAACCATATAAGACTTTTTGCTGATGACACTTCTTTATATGCTATTGTAGATAAAGAAAATTTATACAATCACTTACTGATGATTTAGAACATATTGATAAATGGTCAAAGAAATGGCTTGTTGATTTTAATCCTGACAAAACTGCAAATTTGAATTTAAGTAGAAAAAGTATTGTATATTCTCCTGTTAAATTTTGTGAATATGGCCTACCTATTATTCAACATGATTCTCATACCCATTTAGGTTTACATTTCCAAAGAGATGCTATGTGGACATCACACATACAGATAATACACAAAAAAGTTTCAAAAAGATTAAACATTCTTAGAATGCTCAAATACCAAATATCACGTAAAACACTAACTAAAATATATTTTGCTTTTGTTCGACCTGTGCTTGAGTATTCTGATGTAGTGTGGGACAATTGTTCTGAGAAGATATACAAGTTGAAGCAGGTAAAATTATTACTGGATTAGGGTGTAACTCTTCTCGTACAAAATTGTATGATGAACTTGGATGGGATCTCCTAAAAACAAGGAGAAAAATTCATAAGTTAATATTATTTTATAAAATTATTAATGGTTATTCTCCACAGTATCTTTATGATCTGATTGAACCTGATCGGCCATCTAGTCATTCGTATAATCTTAGAACTAATAATGCTCAATTTAAAATTCCTAATATTAGAACAACATCCTATATGGAAAGTTTTCTCCCCTCTACAGTCAAACAATGGAATACCTTGCCAGATTATATTAAAAATGCTCCAGGAATATGTTCATTTAAAAGTCTATATAATCTCATTTCTGTAGGAAAAGTATTGAACTTTTTAATTTTGGAAAAAGAAAGTATAATATAATACATTGCCAGATAAGGAATAATGCTAGTAATCTGTAAGCAGATTTATATAATCAACATTTAGCTGAAACTCCAATGTGTGAACATTGTACTGATTTTATTGAAAATGCCTATCATTACTTTATGGTTTGTCCTAAATATACAATTCCAAGAGATGTACTCTTTCAATCAACACATAATATTATTAGCTGTGATAATATTCCCGAATGTGATTTTTTTCAAGAGGATTAACTATAAGCAGAAAATTGTCAACATTCACGAGTCACGAATATGCCATTTTTACATCATAGAATGATCTCACCATATCACCAAGCATCAAATAGTTTGGATTAAGTGTGCAGTGAGAATTTTTAACAGGCACGAAGCAACAGCCCCCCCCCCCCCCCACACACACACTTTTTTTCCCAACCTTACTTTTATAATTGGAAATGTTAAGTGAAAGGTTGGTTGGCCCCCCACTTTATACGTGTGTACGAAATTGATAACAGTAAAATGTAGTATTGAATGCTAAAAGAATGTTACTAAAAAGAGTTGTGGCTGAAAAAAGTTCCCCTCCCTTCTAACGAAATAGGATTTTCGACTTTGAACAATTTCTTTTTTATTTGGTTTTCAACTTTCTCAAGTAAGTACTTTTTTTCTGACTGCCCCCCAAGGTTGCTGTCTTAAGAAGGAGATGGGCAAAGGGCCTGGATCGCTGATGACCGAATTGAAAAGATTTCTATTTAACTACTGATCTTTACAACCACAGGTGTCGCTCCAGCGGAGCTGCTCATGAGTCGGAAATTGCCGACAAAGCAGATTTTGTTAGGTCAGAGATTCAAGAACGAGTAGGAAACCGACAGAGGGAATTCAAACTGTATCAAGACCTACATGAGAAAAACAAACATTCATAAAAGAAGATACAGTCATTACAAAAAGCTTTCCAGAAGCCATAAATCTAGGGGAGACTTTCAAAAGTTTTTTTTTAAATACATGTGTTAGTATCGTACGAAAAACAAAATTCATTTCAAAATGCCAACGAAAAAGAGCGTCTTTGAGCCAGAAAAGGAAATATGGTGGAAGAAAGAAACAGGACCTGATTAAACCCCCCGGGGGGTATATAGGAATCACCTTGTCCGTCTGTCTGTCTATGCAATCGTATCCGGTGAGAAACCAGTTACCTGAATTAAAGAGGACGTCGTCAAAATCCTCATCTGAGCTGGCCAAAGACATGCACGTCATCATGGTGGCATCATCCTAAAATTACTATCGCAACCAGTAGCATCACGGCAGATTACCTATACCCAATTATGTGAAAAATTGTCTCCCTTTTTGATGTCATGGTAGAACTAAAGGTGCTTTTTCACCTGTGATGGGGCGTCTGCCAACAGGAATGTTTTCAGTCTCCACCAACTTGCTTGTTACAATGAGACAGTTTATTCAACT
Source organism: Saccostrea glomerata (assembly GCA_003671525.1). Classification (NCBI taxonomy): domain Eukaryota; kingdom Metazoa; phylum Mollusca; class Bivalvia; order Ostreida; family Ostreidae; genus Saccostrea; species Saccostrea glomerata. The sequence goes on along the minus strand of PRKT01000866.1, from coordinate 69,946 downwards.
CCTCATTCCAATGACAACACCAAGGCCTCTTCATTGCCGACGTCCCCCATTTTCTAAAAAATATAAAGGAAACTGTGTAAGCAGCTCATTTTCACACAAGAAGACGAGAAGGGTCGAAAATTCACTTCATTCAACATCTTTTTCTAGCTTTAAATTTACCATCTAGTGCAGCACGAGCCTGATATTAAAAATTATGAAACTTCAAAATACCGCAATTTAATTCTGTCAAAAATAAATGAAGCAAAACGATTATTGTTTTGTTGGGTTACATATATTTTATTCCATGCATCCTCATGAAACAAAATGAAATTCAAACTAGAACTGTCCAATAGGGACAAATACCCCCGCTGGGTTTTTCAGAGTAGGTGCCAATTCAGAAATATTTTATGGACCTAGTAAGACTGTGTTCACTACTGTCTAATAAAGTGCCCTCCCACAGCATGATATACGCCAATCAAATATTGTTCGATAATCATAAATTGGTTAGGGTGCAAGAAAATCAAGTAACCTTGATTAACAGATTGACACAGATTTCAATGATCTAATTTCCATTTCTTATCTTGTTTAAAATATTGTACATACATCATCAGAGACTTGCAGTGTAGGGATTAATTAAGACAAATAATACATCATATAATTCTAAACTGGCTGTGTTAGAGCTTAACAAATATCCATCTGCAGCTTTAAATTGTTTATTGCATATTTTATGAAATAATGGAAATGCTATAGTCTAATAAAAAAATCAAAAATTAATTATTCTTAAGACTATAAAATTCTAAGTGAGACATGACTGCAATTTGTTGCAAGTATATAAAAATTGAAATGTAATTTTTTTCAATGAACACATGTATAATTAATATTAATTATACTACATGTATACAATACTAAGTCAGTTTTAATCATACACTAAAACATCAATTTGTTTTAATTACATTACACCAATTGAAAGATCTTTATCTGAACTACAGCCATCAAGAACTCTTAATTAACACAACCAACTATAAGGCCATTTCTTTTTGCCCAACTCCCAAGAGATGAATTAAGATTATACTGCATGATGCTCTTGCCAGTTAACTCCTGACAATGAACTCATTAATTTCTCTCTAATTTGACATGCACATTTCTGCTATCAAATATTCTCCTTGACCAGTGCTTGATAATCATGCCCATGAGACAAACTGAATTCCTCTCAAATCATTAACATTTGTTACAGAATTTGCTGTAAAGTATATTATAAAAATAAGTTTTTACTTAATTAAGCCTTTTTTAATAGGGATACAAGCATATTTTTACATTTTTTAGAATTATGAAATTTAAAATTTTAAAGACTTAGTTTTTTTAAAAAATCACTTAAAATTAAAGGTCACAGTGACCTTGAAATAGGTCGGGACACATCGTCTACCCAAGATGCATAAATTGTCCAAGTTTGATAATTGTTAGTCTAATAGTTTTCTAATTATGAGCCAAACAAAATCACAAAAGAAAAAAGAAAAAACGCCTGTAAAATGCAGAAAAATCACCCAATCATGATGAAAATCCCAGGTGCACACCTTCATATAGTGAATAATAAGTGTATAAATTTTCAGACAAATCCATCCAACAGTTTCTGAGAAACGGTCCGGACAAAATCTTGTCTACAGACAGACGGACAGACGGACAGACAGACGGACATGGTGATTCCAATATACCCCCCTAAACTTCGTTTGCGGGGGTATAAAAAGGTTGCCGTGCCTCAGGCCTAACGATCACACAAACACAGGACACGTGAAAAAATCTAGTCCGCATGCGTGTAGGAACATTTTTGAAAGGAACTTCCAGAAAATTAATTGACACTTTTATCTGAAAACCCTGGGGGAGGGTTTGGTATATAGTTCTTACTTTTTCACAAGACAATTATAAATTCGATCCATAGTTATGATGGGTTTTGATACGAAATTACAGTAAAACATGTTCGAGAAGAAGCGAGAAGGGGAAGACCATCCTTTGATACTACGTGCGCGGTCTTGACGCTTCTTTTATTATTACATTAAAAAAAATTCCAGGCTCTATTCCCTCGGCACCTCTCCGTGCCCTGATTTAGATAGGGGGTTCTTACCCTCAACCCTCCCCCTGAAATGTACATTTAATAAATGATTATACTGATGCACATTGAAAAAAACTTTTGAACCAATCCCCAACACACAAACCATAAACACATATATATTTATATATATATATATTTTTGCTTGTCAAATGAATATTTGGTGAGGATTAATTTGACTGGGGTGCACCCCCACCCTCTTGGAAAAAAAAAATTTCCGAGATCCGCGCCTGCCCTCTGTATAAACAAGCAAAGGATTTGTGTGTTTAGATCTCCAATCTTTCCTGTACAAAACTTCAATATTATTTGTTAACAGTTTAAGAAACCGTTTGAAGGCATGCTATGCATGCCTATCATATAACTCAGTTGGTTAAGGATCTATTTTAGCTTTGGGGTGGTATGACTTGCCACCCCAATAGCGCCCTCTTTGGTCTTAATATGCAACCTTGCATAATTTACAAACCACGTAAAACATTTCAAAAGTTGACGAATCGCAAGTCTACGAATTACACCTGTTCATTGACATAAGTTTCATTTACATTTTTACACTTGTCAAGTTATATCTGGATAATTTACATTTAACAAAATGTAAAAGAACAATTGACAAATTGTGAAATTAAGTGATTACAAATTCATGTTTACAAGTGTTCAATTTAAGAATTAGAGTTGGAATTTCGAACCCATTGGCTTTCCATAGCCTTCCAAGGGGATTTACAATTAAGTGTTGGTGAACCACTGTCATGAAACGAGGAACGAATCCGCAATGCGTGAACCATTCGAGGAGTTAAGTTCTATGCCGGCTTTGTTTAATATGTGCAATTTTTCTTTCTCTAAGAAATGAAAAAATAGTGAAAACAGAATATTTATGGACCATTCAAACAAAGTTTATTGTGCTTTTGTCTTACGAGATTCACCTTGATAGAAGTGTTCTCTATTTTAGTTATAGTACAGTTTTGGTCATTTGCATAAGAAACGCCCACTAAAAAGTGTTTTGTAATTTAGTAATTGACCAAGGAACTTCCAAGGACAACATTACCGGTCATGTCACAAGCTTCGAGAAGGGAAATTGAAAAAGAAAAGAATCAAAAAAGAAAAAGGGTACACCAGTCGACCAATAATAAGCAAGATAGATTTATTATATTACACTTAAAAGTATAAAAAAATATAAAAGCATACATGAAAATTTTTTGCTTCATCTTTTCCAGATTCGAACTTGACCACCTTCTGTAAAAGAAAAAAAAAGTTTTTACCAGAATAACGTTGTGCAACTTTAGTAGAAAAATACCCTTTAGCTCACCTGCACCGACATTTTGCACTTTCGTCTGTATAAATCTTTCACATTTTCGACTAGTTTTCTATAACCACTTGGCCGGACTTGGGACAAAGCTTTATGACAAATGGCCTTGAATCGCTCTTCTGATAAATTGTACAACCTATCACTTCTATTTGAAGCCTCCAACTCTATTAGTATCATAAGACCCAAAATGCATCAACTTACAAAGTTTGAAAATATTTAGCCAGTTAAGACTGAAGATATTATAATATAATTATAAAATACCATAAGTAGGTCACAGTGACCTACCTTTTGATTGAAATTTTCTGAGATACATTAACTGACAAAGACTGATGATTCTAATGAAATTAGTACCTGAGATATTCAAAAGTAGGTCACCATGACTTACTTTTCGGTCAACATTCTCTGAAAACCCAAGATGCATTAACTGACAAAGTTTGACGATTCTAAGCCAATTAGTACCAGAGATAATTAAATATAGCTATCAAATGTCAAAAGTAGGTCACGGTGACCTACTTTTAGGTCGACGTATTCCAAAAACCCAAAATACCTAAACTGACAAAATTTGATGATTCTAAGCCAATAGGTACTTGAGGTAATTAAAAATAGGTCACACTTCTTGTTGGACATTCAATGAAACCCTATGATGCCTCAAATGACAAAGTTTGATGATTCCGAGCCAATAAGTACCAGATATAATTAAAATATAGCCATAAAATGTCAAAATTACTTTTTGGTCGACGTTCTCCAAAAACCGAAGGTGCCTAAACTGATAAAGTTTGATGATTCTAAGCTGATAGGTACCTGAGATATTCAAAAGTAGGTCACCGTGACCTACTTTTTGGTCGACATTCTTCGAAAACCCAAGATGCCTTAACTGACAAAGTTTGATGATTCTTAGCCAAAAAGTGCCTGGGATACTTAAATGTTGCCATAAAATGTCAAAAATAGGTCACCGTGACCTACTTTTTGGTCGTCACTCTCCGAAAATTAAATATGCATCGTCTCACAAAGTTTGATGATTCTAAGCCAATTATTACCCAAGATACTTAAATATAGCCATAAAATATCAAAAGTAGGTCATCGTGACCTACATTTTGGTCGACATTTTTCAAAGACACAAGATGCATCTACTGACCAAGTTTGATGATCGTAGGTCTGAAGGTAATCAAAATATGCGTTTTAATCAATTTGAAAACAAGTGTCGGCAAAATTCAAAAATAGGTCACAGTGACCTACTTTTTCATAATTATGTGTTAAGGTCCCAAGATGCATCAAAGCACATGATTTCATGATTCTAAACCTCCCAGTGTCTGAAATAATGGGATTTAATGTTTTTGAAAAGAAAAGTCACAAAGTTCAAAAAGTAGGTCATGATGACCTAATTTTAAGTTGACATTGTTTGAGGACTTAAGATGCATCATCTGACAAAGTTTGATGATCATAGGCCTTAAAGTGTCCGAAATATGCCTTCACATCAATTTGAAAACAAATCCCCGCAAAATTAAAAAAGTAGGTCACCGTGACCTACTTTTGAGTTAAAATGATGTGAAGTCGTAAGATGCATCAACTTACAAGATTGATGATCCTAGTCCTTATAGTAAGCAATATATACACGTTTTTATTAATTGTAAATTTAGGTCAACTTTGAAGTGACCTTGAGACCACGCCCTTTGCCCCAGGGTAATTCCCGATGCAAATTTTAATCTTCGACATATCCTGATCCTTGTATGTAAGTTTGGTGAAAATCTGCCAGGTGGTTATGGAGAAGAAGATTTTTTAGCAACCAGTACTTTTGGTTTTGTTTTCCTGATTATCTACCCTTGTTTAAGGGTCCTAACCTTTATTTTAGTATAAATGGTAGCCCTTGGGCCAAGGATACCCTGTGACAAATTTGGCACTGATTGGCCAAGGGGTTCTTGAGTTATGGCCCATATTTTAAGAACTTTACGCACACCGCACAAATGGCCATAGCATTATCTCTTTGAGCCTTTGGCTCAGAAGAGCTAACAAAAGGAAGGACAATAAGAGATGGGGATGGGGGGGGGGGGGGAAAGATGCCGAAAATTTCATCACATTGCATGAAACTAAATGGATTGACAAAATAAGCAGCCATGCCAGACAAACAATGGTTGATAGGAAGTATAATGAAACAGATGTACTGCCATTAACCTGTGGCATAGTAAAACTTTGCGGTATTTGAAAGGAAACTGATGAACAATTAAATACAGTTATTGAAAGTTTTGACAACTGTTACTTGAAAACAATTAAGATGAAAAAAATATTAGTTTCTGTCAGATACTGAGCAGCATAAAAATGAAAAGGTGTAGTCTTGCTTCAGACTTCAGCTTGTTGAAATCCTCGGAAAGAAGGACAGACAAGTTTCAGTTTTACTGACAAAAGATATGATGAATGCTGTGGACCTTCTTATAACTGGGAGAATCTGTTTGACGTATGTATTGTTACGTGTTAAATTATGCTATCCATCAAAGAAAGTCTACCCGACCTGCTAAAAACGGTATTTAATTTTACATGAAATATTTAAAATAAAAACATTGAATGAGAACTATAATGAATAGCAAATAATATGAAACCATCTTTTCTAAAGTTTAAATAATCAAAAAAGCTATAGCAAGGTTGAAACGAATAAGCTTACGTATGATTAAATATTTTAAGTGCCCTCACATAAGATTATATCTAAGGAATTCGGAAAGATTGTCAAATTTTATCGGAGATGTAAAAAGCCTGTCCAAAATACAAAGGAAGGATATGGAGATAACAAACAGTATTCAATCTCAACGTCCATTAAACAATATACAAAATCAGAGAAGAGCAAACACGGACCTCCGAAACACCAGAGGTGGGATCAGGTGCCATGGATGAGTGAGCATCCCCTGCTGACCGGTCACACCCGCCGTGTGCTCGTTGTCATGATCAGGAAATAACGGAAAAAATCCGTCGTCAATTCAGTGTATAAATAATGGACTAACAATTGGTATGAAAATCATCAGTCAGCATTTGACTCGATGATAAATTGTATTTGCTGACAAGGTCATTGTATCGACCATAAAATTTTCGAAATGATGACTTTTAACGAGACTGTTGATATTCTTGTTTCATCAACTTGCTTGTCAATAATTTACCTCGTTTAAGAAATTGTTCATACAGAACAAAAGAGAACAAATCTATACAAGAAAATTCGGACAGTGAATACAGCAGTAGTGAAAATATCCCACTGCAGTATTTTAAGGACAACAACATTGCCACAACCCGTAGGGAAGTTCCGAAAAGGAACAGACATACAGACAACTGTTTAAAGGCGATTGTGATGATGAAGTGGAATATGACAGCGAGGATTCATACAAACCAAGCAAAAAAGGATCAAAATTTCTCTGACTCGGAGTTTTCCCTTTGGAGTGTTATGAGAAGAGTTATGCCTCAATGCAACAGGACGATCAACCTAAAGGTCATATGCGTGAAGAGAAAAGGAAAAGCAAGAAAAACAAAACCTTATCAAAAATTCCTGGCACCGTTGTTACTAACAGCGTAGAAAAAGCAAAAGAAAGAAGTTTGCAAGAATCAAAGCTTAATACCTTGATAGCAAATCATCACAAAACAAAGGCTTAACAGGCTTCTGGAAGCAAACGGGATGCTGCGGGAATCAATTACATATGATGGTAACTGCTTTTTCAATGCTGCATTGTTTCATCTTCCTTCAATAGAAGGGGTTTCAGAGCTGCGACATTTACTTTGTAGTCACATGATTAGATAATGCAGGAGAATACACAGGATTTTTCTCCTCTCCAGCAACCCTGGGGCTCAGCAGAACAAAAGCAACTTTGGATGAACTTCAGTGTAGAAGTGGATCAATTAAGAAGGGATGGAATATGGAGCAAGCTTCTACTTGCTTTGGCCAATTATACTGGCAATTATTTATTTTATTATTAAATTTGAATACATACGGCAAATTCAGCTCTACTTCAAGTATTAGTGGGTCCCCAATCTGTTGTGAGGGTCTACAATAAGGAGACGTAATTAATAAGAAGAAATATATATGTTAACGGCAAAGGGTTAAATGTAAAATGAATTGTAATCCGATTATAGAATTTTACTCACTGTGTCAACGTGATTACCCTCCTCAAACTAAAAAACAAACCAAAAAAAAAAAACATGATTAGACCAGACCCAACTAATAAGAATGGTATTTTTATCAAATTACAAAGATGAATAACTTAAAGTATACTTACACGGGTCTTTTGGGGGCATTTGGAGCGGTGCTATAAAAAAAAGTTATAGATATAAAATTAAAAAGAAATAAATACTATAGAAAAGAAAAGATTAAATAATGAAATATGCTTTAAAATTTAAATGATATGAAATATTCTTTATTGAAAGAAAAAAATGCATTTCTTTTATTTTGTAACTTAACATTATTATTCTTCATTATCATGGGTTTATTTATATAATAATCCATTAAATTTCTTATTTAGAAATAAATTAAAAAGTAATTAAAAAAATTAATAATGGAATACGCATAAGATTTTAAAAGGTGTTACATTTTCTTTATTGGGAGAAATCCAATATCATTAAGTTTATGATATAATCTATTTTCTTGTTAATTCAGTCTACTAACCGCGTAACTTGTCTCTTCACAACCAGCGGCGAGACTAAAACAGTAGAAAAAGGAACGAAATTTACGAATGAAGTAGATGCGTTATATATTAAACAGTAAATGAGGGTAAAAATAATGTTACTTACTCAGTGTCAGAGTGCTGAAACAACACACGTTTCAATATGAGAATATACAAAAGAAAGCATAAAAGTCGTCATATTAAATTACAGAAGTGAGATATTGTAGACGGAATTGACCGACGGTTGATGAAGTCTCCAGTCGAGACTGTAGCTCTACTGGTTTGTACTTATCAAAATCCATTGCACTATTTTATGTATCTCTGTGAAGTCTACTTGTGTGCCAACTTATTTTGAAATCAATTAAAACTGTAGAAGGAGTAGCATTTTAAAGGAATTTCACACAAAAATTCTATTTTTAGTAACCATGGTAACACCGTTCATCGAAATCAAAAAATGATGCACTATTCTATGTATCTTAGTGTAGTTTACTTGTGTGCCAAGTTATATTGAAATCAGACCAAAACTGTAGAAAGAGAAGCGTTTTAAAGGAATTTCACAGAAAATTCTATTTTTAGTAACCATGGCAACACCATTCATCGAAATTAAAAACTGATGCACTATTCTATGTACCTAAGTGTAGTCTACTTTTGTGTCAAGTTATATTGAAATCAGACTAAAATTGTAGAAGGAGTAGTGTTTTAAAGGAATTTCACAGATAATTCTATATTAAGTAACCATGGCAACACCGTTCATTGAAATTAAAAACTGATGCACTATTCTTTATATCTTAGTGTAGTCCACTTGGGTGCCAAGTTATATTGAAATCAGACCAAAACTGTAAAAGAAGTAGTGTTTTAAAGAAATTTCACAGAAAATTCTATTTTAAGTAACCATGGCAGCACCGTTCACCGAAATTAAAATTCAATGCACTATTCTATGTATCTTAGTGTAGTCTACTTGTGTGCCAAGTTATATTGAAATCAGACCAAAACTGTAGAAGGAGTAGCGTTTTAAAGGAATTTCACAGAAAATTCTATTTTTAGTAACCATTGTAACACCATTGATGAAAATCAAAAACCGATGCACAATTCTATGTATCTTAGTGTAGTCTACTTTTGTTCCAAGTTATATTGAAATCAGATCAAAACTGTAGAAGAAGTAGCGTTTTAAAGGAATTTCACAGAAAATTCTATTTTTAGTAACCATGGCGACACCGTACACCGAAATTAAAAACTGATGCACTATTCTATGTATCTTATTGTAGTCTACTTGTGTGCCAAGTTATATTGAAATCAGACCAAAACTGTAGAAGAAGTAGCGTTTCAAAGGAATTTCACAGAAAATTCTATTTTTAGTAACCATTATCGTTCATCGAAATCAAAAACCGATGCACTATTCTATGTATCTTAGTGTAGTCTACTTGTGTGCCAAGTTATATTGAAATCAGACTAAAATTGTAGGAGGAGTATCATTTTGAAAAATTTGTTTACGGACAGACAGACAGACAGAAGGACGGACGCCGTACGCATTACTATCGCAAAAGTCTTATTTAAAAAAATATTTGTATAGAAAATTTACGTTTATAAAAAGAAAAAAAAATTTCATACCTAAAATATTTCCCATACCTGGTAGCATATCAAATAAAGGTAAGAATTTGGAATAATTTTTATAACCTATCAAAGAAATGACATAATTCGTTAGTAAAAAAATGTGAGAAAAGTGCTTTCATGGAAGACTTTCTATTTTTGAAATGAGCAGGGATAAATCCCTGCTCGTTTCTCATATGTCCTCGCAAATGCATCTGGTTAAAGAAAAAAAAATCACTGATGAAGAAATTAAAAAAAAAGTATCGTATTTCAAAGAATGAAAATCGTATCAACACATACGAGAGGTTATCATTACTGGAGTTGAGTAAGGATTTAAACCCGCCTTGTTTATATGACTTAACAATGTCATGAACAGCGGCATTCAATGAATATAATATTACAAATGGATTAATATATTGGGAGAGATCAGCGCTTGATTGTGCCGGCATATTTTTGCTGCGCAGGAGTTCTGAGTAATGGGGATAGCGGAATTTGTGGAGTTAGAAGCAGACTGAGGGCACTCTTCAGACGAACATTCCACCTCCATATCTAATAAATTAAAACACGATTCATGCAATGACTTATGACAGTCTTTTATTATTTATACCGTGTTTGGCATAAAGGCCTCTTATTATGTCGCCCCGAACGAAGAAAGAATGATCTGCAATGGGTAGCGTATTTGGCCATGCCTACTATAGTCGAATCAGAGGGGATATTGGAAAGTGGACTCTTCCAATAGGCTGATCACCCCTCTGAGTAAATAGAATGGTCCGTAGGTATATAAAGGAGACGCTGGCACCTGCCAGGCATTAATTTGACGGAATCAGACTCAATCAGTAGTCCACATAAGAAGAAGAAGATAGAAGAAAACGTTAGGTAATTAAAGTCATTACTTGAAATAAAGAGATAAAGCAAAGGTTAGAAGCGCATTAGTGGAAAGAGAACAGTCTAGAGGAATTGTGGTGAGGTACCAGGGCGAAGTAATTCTGCATAAGAGTGAAAGAACCTGGTGCTTCACTTATCAATAGGAACTCTGGCTGTTCCAGGAACACAGTGCAGGTTACCTTGCTCAGGAACCACGGCCTACCATTGAAATTAATTGTACATAGTTCCAATCAATAATAACTCAGATAGAGTAAGAGGAAAAACATATATATATTAATAAAGAACCCTTGTCCCTTGTAGAACCCAGTAGGTTTACACGTTACAGATCTTTTAAGCTTTCTCCTAAGCTGATTCCTCAACTCCGTAAATTAAAATAAACCATAAGAAACCATTTCCTGCAACTGGATTTGTCCTCAAACCGTCTATGGTCAAGCATGTGAGAATCTCATTTTGAACTAGTGGGTATTGAGTGATGAATGTATGGACTCTGACTTGACTGTGGATATTTTTGTTTCGCTAACTGAACAAACCATTGAAGTAGGGACTGTACTATCACCTTTCCAAATCCTCTGCCAGGACCTGCAAGCTAGTGATTTCCTTACCACAAATTATGTTTAAACTTGGGAACTGACACTGCAGAATGGCACATAAGGTGAAGAGCAGGAAAAAATGGATACCAAAAATAATAATAAAGCAGCAAAGAGAAGAAATAAAGTCGTTGAACAGCAAAGTGGACAGATTGATTGATTGTATATTGTTTAACGTTCCTTCCGAGAATTTTTCACTCATATGGTGACGCCACCACTTGCCAATGGAGAGCTACAAATTTTGTCCTATACTCGGCACTCGGGGTCATTGAGGGAGGGGGGGAGGTCTTTTTCGTGCCAGCACCGACAAGGGACCACAATTTATACGGTCTCATCCGAAGGACCGGTCTCCACGTTCCACAGTGGGATTCGAACCCGCGACGAAAGAATTGACGCCATACCTCGCGACTGTAGAGCAGACGCTTTGACCACTATTCCATTGGACAGATTGAAGAAAATGTGTGACCGAGAGATCATAAACAAGGGAATCAAACTGGAAACTTTTGCAGGAAGTGAAATGAAAAACATGATGGCAACTTGCTTGTCGAGAGGAAGTGAAAAGAACATTTCCCGACGAGCATTGTTTTCAGAGACTTTTTGGGACCAACAACTGAAACATGCCATTTCTGAAAAAATGGAATGCGTTGGCACCCCATGATTATTAGGTGGTGTTTATACATTCGAATTGCTGAAGCCTACAACGCCAAGAGGGGACACAGGCTTTATAAAGTTACCAAGTGCTAGAACTCTTTGATTATTCACATTACACCAAAGGTGCTCTTGGATTTCAGCCTGGTGTTGTTAAAGTGCTGTATGAAGAAGCGAAAAAGCTGGGAATGATGGAGAAATCTTTCAACTACACGGAAATACTGTTGGACGAAATTAAAATCAAAGAGGACCTGTATACGACAAGCACACAGGAGAGCTCATAGGGTATTGCAATCTAGATGTGAGAAACCCGTTACTTGAACTAATGAGGACGCCGTCAAACTCTTCATCTGGGCTGGTCAAAGGCATGCTCGTCATCATGGTGGCAACTTCCCTTAAATTTCCATTGCAACCAGTAGCATCACAGCAGACTACCTATACCCAATTATGTGAAAAACTGTCTCCATAGTTGAGGTCATGTTAGGACTAAAAGTGCTTTTTCACCTGCGATGGGGCTTCCGCCAACAGAATTTTTTCAGTCTCCACAAACTTGCTGGCTACAATGAGACAGTTTATTCAACTTCTATTCCCACTGACAACACCAAGACCTCTTCATTTCCGACGTCCCCCGTTTACTAAATGAAACTGTTTTATCAACTCATTTTCCCACAAGAAGACGAGAAAGATCGAAAATTCACTTCATTCAACATCTTTTTCTCGCTTAGAGGAATTTACCATTTAGTGCGGCACGAACCTGATATTATTAAAAAATATATAAAAATTCAAAATACCGTAATTCTGTCAAAAATCAATGAAGCAAAACGAAATTCAGACTTCATCTGCAACTCATCAAGATACACCCACATACCAACATTCAGCTGATCTCTGCAAGCGTTTAGGAAAAAAGTGTGGAAAACAAAGTAGGACAGAGAGATGGACGGACAGACGCAGGGGAAATTAGTAGTCCCCTCCGGTTTTACCGGTAGGGAACTTGAAACCGGAGGGGACTTATAAACATTGTTTAGTTTATCTAAAGAAAGTACGAATCAAAAGTGAACGACCTATCATTTTTACTGTAGAAAAACGTTGCCGTGGTCGTTCCATTAATACTCGGTTTATATCAGTTTCAGAGACAATTGCTGCGGTTACGTTGCAATCAATTCTAAAAGAAGCCACCCTTTTCTTGAAATTTGCTTCTTTAACATGTCAACCCCGTGGCGCAGCGAAAAAACCCTTTTCAGTTCAGTATGAGAGAGCTTACGAGGGGAAATTTAAATTTTGCATATCAATATTACTTCGTGTTATTTCTTTTCCGGTATCAAGTTTATTCCCTATAGCTACCCTAGCTAATTTTTAATGTTGGGAAATTGTACATAAATTTTATGTCATTGGAAAGAGTTTATAAAACCTTGCATAATTCTTTTTTTTATCATAAAGATATCTGAATTGGAACGAAAATTATGGGAGTTTAAATTTGCAATATTTCAGCCGTTCGTGTTGATGGACCCGGCGCATTTCTAGTAATTTCCTTTTATTTTTTTTTTATTTCTTGGCAGAATTTTATTCAATCTTGTTCCTCCGACTGAAAAAGTTCTGCTCTTTCTGATTCTGCTATTTTTATTTTTCTCTCTCAAAGCAGTTATGCAGAAAAAAGACAATATTGTGTAAAAATTCATAGTTTTATTAGGAAAACACAAATATGGTGAACTTACCTTACCTTATGTTACCTTACGTTGATTCTGCCCGCAGTTCCTCTTGGTACTCTATAGGCAGCTCTACTTTCTCTTGCTGAAATATAACTGGTCTTTTTCCGGTATGTGGTCCATATTCTTGGGTATAATCATACTTTAGAGGGTGGTGTTCCTAATATTTATCCAGTCTATTTTCAGATCGGTGTACATTTTTTGCTATCACTACATTGTCTGGAAGGCTATTCCACAGTTCCACGGCTCTGTTGGTGAAGCTGTATTTTCGAACGTCTCTATTGCATCTGTGTTTCACTTGTTTAAAACTGTTCCCTCTAGTAATATGCGTTTCACTCTATTGAAATAATGTAGATGTAACTCTTTTATCATCAACTCCATGGATGATTTGAAATGTTTCGATCATGTCTCCTCTCATACGCCGGTTTTTCAATGTTGGTAATTTAAGAGTCTTTAGTCGTTCTTCATAAATTGGACATCCAAGTTATCTTGGAAGATTGAAAGATCAGCTCATTGTCAGTCCCAAAACTCCAGCTGTGTATGGAAACATCTGAAATTATATTTGAATAATATTTAAAACACTGATTTGGAATCTTGGTGGAAAGATTAAGGAACAAGACGCCCATGGGCCTTATAGGTCACCTGAGCATTATGCAACAACTTTCCAGTGATTGAATTTGATTCATGTTTTCAGCCAGATGCTATGGCATTCACAATTTTAATGGCATCATTGATCATCATAACTATACACTAAGCAGTTGCTTAGTTTGGTTACTTAATACCCATAGGCAAGGCAGAGGAACAAAAAATGTATTTCAACTAATCATTAATATTCAGCAATAATCAGTAGTGCCCCTACCACACATGAACCCCTGAACCTTAGGCCTAAATCCACACACTGCACAATTTTTGAAAAGGCATCCTTGCTTTTCAAAAATATTTGATTAATACCAAGGAGCAGATTTCAAACAATTCCTTAATTTTAAGTCTATAAGTACAACCCCCCCCTTATAGTACCCCTGACCCTGGGGCCTTGAATTCACAATTCTGGAAGAATGGGTCTTGGTTCATAACTATATAGGTAGTTCAACTGCTTAATACCCAGGTGCAGAGAAGAAGATTTTCAAAGAATTCATGAATTTTCACTATATAATCAATAGAGCCCTGCCACCAGAACCCCTGACCCTGAGGTCCTAAAATTAACAATTTTGGCAGAGGCACTCTTACTCATTATAACTATGCACTTAGTTAGTTTATTTAATACCTAGGAGCGGAGAAGAAAACTTTCAAAGAATTAATGTATTTTCACTATATAATCAATAGAGCCCCCCCCCCCCCCCACCAGAACCCTTGACCCTGGGGCCATAAAATTCACAATTTT
>PRKT01000866.1:40738-55077 GCA_003671525.1 Saccostrea glomerata | reverse complement strand
CCCCCCCCCCCCTAACTCAAGAACCCCTGACCCGAGAGCCATGAACTCATAATTTTGGTAGAAGTACTCATGCTCATCAAAACTTTGCAATTATTTAATCTATTTAATACCCAGGAGCAGAGAAGAAGATTTTCAGATTTTCGAAGAATTCATGTATTTTCACTATATAATCAATAGAGCCCCCCCCCCTAACACCAGAAACCCTGACCCTGGGGCCCTAAAATTCACAATTGTGGTAGAGGCACTCTTGCTCATTATTATAACTATGCACTTAGTTAGTTTATATAATACCTAGGAGCAGAGAAGAAGATTTTCAAAGAATTCATGTACAACACCAGAGCCTCTGACCCTGGGGCCCTAAAATTCACAATTTTGGTAGAGACACTCTTGCTCATCATAACTATGCACTTAGTTAGTTTATTTAATATCCAGGATCAGAGAAGAAGATTTTCAAAGAATTCATGTATTTTCATTATATAATCAATAGAGCCCCAACCCAACACCAGAACCCCTGACCCGGGGGCCATAAAATTCACAATTTTGGTAGAGGCATTCTTGCTCATCATAACTATGTACGTAGTTTGTTTATTTAATAACCAGGGGCAGAGAAGAAGATTTTCAAAGAAATAATGCATTTTCACTATACACTTATTCAGCGCCGCCCTAGCACTAGAACCCCTGACCCCAGGGCCATGAATTTCACAATTTTGGTAGAGGACTTAATGCTGATTACAATCATGCAAACAGTTTGACTGCTTGATGTCCAGGAGTAAAGAAGAAGATTTTTAAAGATTGCATTAATTTTAGTGGTTTTGGCCCCACCCCTTAGGCCCCAGGGGGGCAGGGATCATGAAATTCATAATTTTTCTTCCCCTCCACCCATAGATGCTTTGTGGCAAATTTGGTTCAGTAGTTGCAGAGAAGAAGCTGAAAATGTTCAAATGTTAACGCACAACGCACGACGACGGACGAAAACAGATAGCAATAGGTCACCTGACCTAATAAAAAAAGATAAACCTATATGACTTTGTACATCCTAAGGAAAGTGCATAATTTTCTCTCAAAATAGGTGTTAACTGTGTTACAATCATAATTCTCATACTGTCAGCTTATGTTTTTTTTTTCTATAAAACCAGAGATATGGTTATATATGTCTGAATAAAAATAATTCATCTTTATTCACTATAATTTCTAATTTGACTGGGAAGATTTTGTCTCCCAGTTTTAGAAATACTGATTCCTTGTTAACCATGTTCATTTGGAGTTGCATTCAAATAGTCAAAATTATATTTGGTTAAAAAATATTGTATAAAAAGAGTTCATATTAATAATTTATATAAAAAAAATAAGGCATTATTTCTGTATGAAAAAAGATTATATGATATTACAATCAAGAAAACTTTACGATAATTTGAACATCCGAGGAAATTCGTTCGACTTTTGACACTATACTGCTTGTGGAAATCATCCGTCAAAAGTAATAAATAAACTTATTTAACTAATCTTTCTAATCTTTTTTTTATAAGTATTCAATCATGGTATGGCCAAATATGCTTTATTTTTAGGCAAATAGTGTATTTGATAGCCGTAGTAACTAGTATTTTCGAGTTGTAAAATTCCAAGATGGCACCCGGTGGCGCGTGAGAATTTATGAATGAAATTGACCTTTAACCTAAAATGCGGTTGGCTAAATGTTATTGCACAGGGTTGAAACTTATATCAAATGAAACTTCAGAATGTGTATTTAAAAAATATATGCAAGTAAACTACTTACCGAAAACTTTTCAGGCAGGGTCACATTAATTTTGGGGTGTCGTATCTTCGGTAATTATTGGACCTCTGTTTACTTACAACTTCCATGTTGTAGAGAGACATTAGATCTGATTAGTTGGAAAATTTAATGCATATTCATGAATATTTAAACTGCCACATTTTACATCTCGTGAACCCCGTAAAATTACGCCACGCGCGGATCTTGTAAACTCGCCATTATTGAAATTAAACGGTGTGTATTGACTTTAACGATTCAAAAAATACTTTTAAGAATCAAAAGTTAATTTATCCTCCTTTCCAAAAATGTAAGTTTTGTTTTACTTAACGATAAGAAAATGTTATTTTGAAGATGTTCAAATGAAATTATGTGAAATTTTGTTCAATTCTTAACTGTGCACGTTGATCGGTGCGGGTCGTTATTCTATGTAGATGTAGCTATGGAACATGATTTTTAAAGGCACGTCTTAAAATATAATAAATTTGGAAACTTGTTTGAGGACTTTTTCTCGGGAAAAAAATAATTAATAGTTGGTGACGCGAATTATCTGTAGAGTTTACATCAAATTGAGAGAATAATCTTGTTAAGTATCATCAGAAATTGGATCTAGTTTACGTTCATTCTGGTAATTCAGTTTGTTAATACCATTAGGGTGGAATGACTTGAATCAAGTATCCAGAACTTTTCCTTGCTTTTACTCGGAGCGTCTGTCCATCTTGGGTTATGATCAGTAACCACTTCTGTTGTGTCCTCCCATTTGTGACCCTGAAGGTTGAAATGTTCCCCAAAGGGTTCATCGAGTCTTTTGGTCCTAATGGTCGAACGGTGGTTATTGACTCTCTTGCGGAGATCTTCTGTTTCAGGACATCTTTGCAACTGGTGAGGTAAATGCAGTTGTCAGTATGACAGAACAAATTCCGTAGTATTTTGTAGCTGGTTTCTGTAACGGGGCTGTTAAAACTGTGTCAGTGCTGTGCTTACAAAGAAGACATCTATCTTTTGTCAGAGCAAGTTTTAAAGCCTCTGTTTAGTAATGGGTTGTCCAATCTGGTTTTTACAACCATATCCTTTATGTTCCTTAGGTGTTTGTATGCAGCCAATGGGGGTTCCTCAAAGACCTCTGCCATTCGTTTGTTTGAATGGAGAATTGGAAGGTTTTTTGAAGGATACCGCTAAGGTTCTTAAGGATGGGATGGTATGTGGTTACCAGAGGGACCCTGCCGCAATTGTCTTTCTCCTTGTAGCGTTATAGGTTTTGCCTGTCATGTCCCACCATCTCATCAATAGCACAGTGCGGGCTTTGTAGCCTCTTTTTGCATAAGCGGGACTTATGAAGACCACTTTGCTCCTAATACAAGGCAGGGGACGAACAGATGCATCGAATTCTGGTTGCTAGTCCCTTAGGCACCCCCTTTAAAGTGTTTGGGGTATGAAAGCTAGAAAGCATAAGATATAGGCGGGAGTCTGTGGGTTTGATGTGGAGACTGAAATCGATTTCACAATCAATCAGGGTAGATGTAGTATGAAGGAATACGTTTTTCGAATAAATTGCAAATAAACTGTAAATTTTATAGACTGATAAAAGGTGTTGGCAAACGTAATGAATGCCCCGAGGTTCTCGCGACATTCAACCCACTTCATCGCTATATCTTCAATGAAATGCAACCAGATAAGGGGCTTAAATGGTGCCTGAAGTAACAAGTTGCGTTAAAGTCTGCTCATGAAGACACTTGCATAAGACGGTGCCATTTCGTATCGATAGCAGTGCCATTAACATGCAGGTAATGTTCTCAATTAAACATGAAGTTGTTAAACTTGAGAACATGTTCAAGGAGCTTGGCAAGGGACTCGGAAGAAGGAATTTGTATGGATCTACTATCCCAGACTTCTCTACAGGCTTCGATACTCTCATCATATGGAATATTGTTGTACAAAGATTTGACGTCCGTAGTCACGAGGGTATAATATGGGAGGCTAGTAGAGGGCGTCTTATTAATATAGTCCGTGGTGTCCTTGTATTAAGATGGCAAATTCTCTACGTGTGGACGGTAGATGAGTGTATTCAGAAATTTCCTTCTTGGGATGTCCAATTGCGGCAACTGGTGCGACCTTGCGTGCCTTTTTTTGTGTCAAACAAAGCAGATAGAATTGTCCTGGTCTACAGTCAGTAGGATTTAACGTCTCATAGATGTTGATACCAATCGTTTTTCTCAAACGTATCCACAAATGTTTTGGTAATTGCGATGAAGAATTCTTTTGTAGGGTCCGACTAGTTTCTTATAGAAACGTCCGAGAGTTGTCTTTGGGCCTCCGCCATGTATGTCTCTTTATCCAGTACTACAACTGTAGAACCTTTGTCTGTTTTATTACAATGTCATCCGGATTTTTTAATGATTGTAAGACAAGACTCCCGCCAATTTGAGTAAGGCAGAGAGACCTACAATCTTTTTACTTTTTTTTACGCCTCTGCCACCGGTCCGCCGGTGGTGGAGGGGCAGAGAGACCTGTCTCTCTTCCTTGCTCAAATTGGCGGGAGTCTTGTCTAGCATTGAGACGAGCTTCTCTATATCTGAATCAACGGCGTCAATATACCATTCAAGGGGGCCGCATTTGCCCGGTACAGGTTCCCATTCGCTTTTTGGCCTATAGAGTTTGTATTTCTCTAGATTGTGTAAATCTGGCTTGGAAGAGTCGTACGAATCTACTTCGGAGTCTTTTCTAGAGAAGTGCTCCTAAAAGGAAGTCTCTGGAAGAATGCTCGGGTGTCCTCTCTGACTTGTTTTTGGTCGACCTCATGTGGCGTGAGACAGAAATTCAGCCTCTTGGAAAGAAGTGAGGTCTACGATTCCGAGAGAAGCACTAGATTTTTTTAGCACTGGGTAGACATCAGGAGTTTGTATGGGTCCGTCTCTCTCGTGTGTCTTGATTCGCTTGAAGCGTCTCGAGCAGGGTTTACGTGTTTTGTTAAATCTGACCACTTGCTCCTAGACTGTGGAACACTGTCGCGGAGAAAATTCTTTTTTTGAGTCTTGTTGACTTCATTTGTTAGGGCCATATTATAGGTGTCGATAATTGAAATTCATAAAAAAAAATATAAATTTATATAGAGTGTTTGTGATTACATTCAAGAATGTTTCCCCGTTGCTAATACCTCTTCTCCTCTGAAAGACCCATAGTTGACAAAAAATTATCACATATCCGCAGACATTGGACGAAAAGTTTTGACATTGAGGATTTACTCCATAGAAAATAACGATAGATAAGATTCCAAGCACTTAAGGGGAGACAGGACACAGGTCACATGACTCAAAAGACATATTACGTCATAGTCGATGCTGATATACAAGTTAAACGATGTTAAAATCAACAGTTCTTGTGTAATTTTATTCTAAAATTTGTTTTTAAATATTTATTTTCAAAAATAAATATTTAAGATTTATAAAGATCTTGTCAACATTTAGATATTGTGAAATTGCCAAATCCACACATCCGTTTCTCTTTACCTTGCAGTCTGACGTCAGTGACGTCATAGACGTAGTGTTTGAATTCTCAGTGCATCGAGATCAAGTATACATTAGCTACACCCGTCATGATCAATTTTATTTCATAATTAACAGGTCACAGTCAATATATCGTGATAAATTTCTGAAGAAGATTTTTTAAATTAATATTTTATCATGTTTAGTAGCAGAGATTCTCTCTATCTAGATAATTTTGCGTGCCTTTGCTTTCGTGTGACGTCACAATTGTTTTCCCGCACTCGTAAAATGCAAACGTGAAGCGTTTTTATCATGCATATGTCTAATTCAACAATGTCCTGTGCGATATTGAGGTAAGCTTCACCCTTCGATATTTATGCAGTTAATAATTACGATGAAGGACTGACATTCAATCGTAAATTTAGCAATATTTATTGACAGAATTTTTTCCAAAATGAGGTTTTTGTTGTTGAAGCTGCCTTGAAAAATTAAAAATTATCCCACCCAAATACTATGTGAAATTAAAACAAATGCTTTCAGATAATTTAAACTCTATGAATATTCTAAAATATTTGCGTATATAGCGTTATCAAACATATTTATTATTTGTGCGCAAAAATTCGCATTATGGAGTCTGTAACGGACCCGTAAACATGAAGTATTGAAACTCCATACAAACACTATACAGGGCGATATTTGTGAGGCGATATCTTTTAAATTAGTCTAGAAATCTCATGATAGTACCGGTTTAAAATGTTAAGTACATATTAAATTAATAATATGAAAAATACGAAAAAAATTCATTGACAGGAATTTTTTTAGCTTAAGGTCCTGTTCCTCCTTAAATTAAACAACGTCAAATTATCCCGTATCAAGGGCATTATCAATCTGATATAAAAGTGTTTAGATATAAAAAGAATTTTTTTAGAATGGTGAGGTACTAGCCTTGTTTTGTTGTTTTTTTTCTGATTTTTTTTTAGGTTTTCTTTTCTCATATCCTTTGTCTTTGAAACATGCCTTCCATTCCTCGTACGGCACACCGGCTTTGATTTGGCAGCAGATTTAGATGTGTCCAAAATACTGCTGGTGTCCTCCTCCACTTTTGTCCTCCCCACAAGATGATACAGTGACCCGCCTGTTGAACTGCGCTTAAATTCCCCCGCTAGAGCTGTCTGAAGCTTCTTTTTGTGAAAATAGATCGTAGAATTTGGAAGCTCATGTGACGTGCCGGTAATCACTGACGATTGCAATGCTGTTATTGGTGGTAGATATGGCACTGGTTCAGGTAAGATTTTTGGCTGAATGGGAAAGATCTGGCGTCTTCCTTTCTTACTCGTTCCAACTGTGCTGTCAATCACGGTTAAGTCATGAGATTCAGTAGTATTGGCTTTAGGGGACGACCATTTGATCCTGAAGGGGGGGGGGGGGGGGCTGGCAAATTTTTTTGAGACGGATTATTTATTTTCATGCCTGTCGAGGACAGACTCGTAAAACGTCTTCCCTGTACTGCTGTTTGAACTAATGGTATGCTATCTGGAGGGGATGCTTACCAATTCACAGCGACCGATCCCGCCTCTGATCTTTTGAATGCCTGTGTTTACTCTGCTGTTATTTTATATTGTTTTATGGACTTTGATCTTGAATACTGTTCGTTGTCATATATTTTATTAATCAGAATTAACTGCGATTGATTTTTATTATTGTGCACCCGATCTCTGTGGATTAACTTATTATTATTGGTATTATTATCATTATTTGTAATATATGTCATCTCCAACATTACCTGTATGCCCTGAACATTTATGGAGTGGAATCCCTTTCTGTTAACATGTGTGTTCAAATTCCCATAGGGACTTGGTTGTAAGATGTGTCCCATCTTCAGCTTCCAAAACTCCAGTAAATGATGCATCGGAGTAGAACCCTTGTTTGATGGTTATCTTCTCTGCAGGGTTTTCTGTAAACAAACAGATTTTTCTTTCATTATTGTTTTAATATTAAGACATTTGGCTATTGAAGTAAAGAACAGCATGGTCCTCCGATTTCGTGCATAAGCCCCGTGGCTTGTTCAACATCCACTCACGGATACCCGGTGATTCACCATCTAAGTACCTACATTTAACATGCCAGTGGCGAGCGTCCGCTCAGATTTGGACAGCACCTTACGAACAGGGTTCCATTGTCGTTAAAAATAGGTATCTGTCAGAGGGATAACATCATGCTTAAACGTCTCACCCGTAAAACCCATCGTTCACGTGGCGGTCTTAACCTCCTTCCTCACTCTAGAAGAGTTGTCCTACGGTTGGCTCATTAATACCCCAATGATCCTCAATTCTTGTGAATATTGGAAGGGAATTCAAGCCATGAGTTCGCTTAAAATGCCGACAAGCAAGCATGCAGAAACATATGTACATATGTTAGGATGATATATACAGCATTGGGTTATGGTGAAAACGACCGTTGTCCCCGTTGCTTATGATCTGACCGTCCATAAAAAGCCGAACCATGTTTATCGTACCCTTCAGTGCGACCCTACACAAGTGACTGCGAAATCCCTTATCTGTGATGCCTAGTCTTTCAAGATAGAAAGTCTTTTGGCTCCTTGGATGCGTCTTTTTTTCACCAGAGTGGGATGCTTATGTCTGATGTGCTGCCCCAAACCAGACTTGGATCCGAATTTTTCGCAACACACCTCACACTTATGTTGTGGTTGGAGTTCTACAGGCGGATCAGTATCGGCACAAGCAGATCCGGTCGCCATATTAACCGATCGCCCAGTTAGACCTTTAGAGCATTTGCCATAGTGAATGGTCATGATCTTAAGCTGTAGGAGGGCCTTTTGACAAAGCGAGCAAGAAAACCGAATGAAGTCATTTTGTGCTTTCTGGACATATGTTCAACAAGTTTCTTTGGTTACTCCAATAGGACCTAACAAGCTGAGCACTTAAAGGCGAGAATGGGTATTTAAGTGTCAGCAGCCCATTTTCGGCCTCTTTGGTCATCTATACTCCCCGTCAATGAAAACGCAACACCCTAATTTTAGGTGAAAATTATGTACAGAATATAACTATGTACGAAAAAAAAGTTCGGATATCTTTAACTTTGCCAAATAAGTTTTTTTTACGGGTGAATGATTTTCATTTCATTACCGGAAGTTGATTTTTAGCCTTCTTAACAGAAATCAAATATTAGCAATTTTGATAAAATTTTGGGCAATATTTTGGTTTTTAAGGTTTTGTACCTGTTTATCATAAGTATTGTACTAAAATGCCGGGAAAAAATATTTCTTTATTTTCCAGATGTGATTTCCTGTATTTCCTCAAAATTACTTAAAGCACGCATTTCATTGCTAATGCTGGAAATTCTCAAAATAAAGAAAACGTAGAGCTACAGATGCAAATATACGCTACATAACGACATTTTGGGCTCATGTGTTTCAAAAGCATGAATGACAGTTAATTGACCGGAAGTTTAAGGGTTACTACACTGCGCCAAGTTAGAGAAAATTCAACCTCAGTATCTGAACAACAGACAATTAAAATGCTCAAGAATATTTATTTCGCTCAGATAAAGACAATGATAAACCTATTGCAAGGTAGAAATCGGACTGCGTACACTGTATGTTGTACATGGCGGACTAGCATGCTTTGATTAAATGGTCGAAAGGGGGGTGTTTTATTTAAATGTTATCTGTTAAGAGGGCTAAAAAATCAACTTTCGGTAATGGAATGAAAAACATTCAACCATTAAATAACTGATTTGGCAAAGTAAAAGACGTCCTAACTTGTTTCGTACATAGTTATATCCCGTATATAATTTTTCACCCTAAAAATAGAGTGTTGCGTTTTCATTGACGGGGAGTATATGTGTAACCAAGCAGTAAGGCAGATGTTGGGTTAATAATTTTTTGAGGAAATAAAGGCATTGATCTAAAATAAACAAAATACATATTAAGTCAAAATTACAGAACTTGTGAAAATAACATGAGATAATTTACCTACAGTATACGTTTTAGAAAAAGTTAACTCTATGAAAAAATGTGATCTGTAAACAATTCAAATTGAAATCTTACAGACTCATTATTACTTCAGTAAGAACTTTGAATGCAAAAATACAATAAAGTAAAAACGTTTGCAATCAAAAAAATCGGTTGAAGTATAAGTGTTCCGTCCTAGAAGGATATCTTTCGGCAGGTATGGGTGGGTCAGGTAATAGGGTGAATATCCAGTTGATAAATGAGGCGTCACGTTATACGAAAACCCAAGCTGACTGATGCCTATGTTGCTTCCACCACTTGGTGTCTTCAGTGAGGGGGCTGTCTGTTGGGAGCTCCCCAGTCTGGAAGCCTTGACATCAACAAAGACTTGTCCCTTGTCAAATATCCTAGTCGGTAGTCTTTTGGCAGACATCTCTATCAACCGTGGTCCGCTTGGATCGAAGTTTATGTTTACACAGGGCTGGATACCCCCGGACCCCCTCCGAGTAGGTTCCATCCAGACCCAAGGTATTTTGTCACAGCCCCGGGTTTCCCTCGGAAGACCCTTTCCCTGATCTTTGCATTGGATTTCGCCGTCATTTGCTTGCCAATGACCGCATGATACAATTCTACGTGAAAGTTCAGTCTCGCCAGAGAGATCGAGAGTCATAGTTACTCGCGCCGTTTACCCGCGCTTGATTGAATTTCTTCACTTGACATTTGGGGCACTGGGCAGAAACCACGTTGCGTCAACACCAGGTGACGGCCATTAATTTTGAATCTGATACTTTTTTAACAATTTAAATTTCTTCATATTTGATATTTGAAAACTCTCATTACTCGTAATCTTGAGTATTGACAAAAATTACATTTTTAGGTCACCTGAGTACTAGTAAACTATCCGTTTTTATCCGTCGTTCGTTAACATTTAAACATTTTCAGCTTCTTCTCTGACACCGCTGAACCAATTTCAAAAAAAATTGACATATAGCATTTGTTGGTGAAGTGGGACAAAAATTATGAATTTCATGTTGGACCAATATTGGGCCTGTGTAAATTTCCTCATTTTAACTCGGCCTCGAAATCTCAACTTCATTACGACAACTGTTTCTGAAGCAGATGGTGTCCCCCAAACTCACGTCATCAAGAATACTGCAACAGTGAATGTATAAATGTTAAAACCTTATAAATAATTAAAGACATACTTGTTATTATCTAACAACTAAGTTAAAAAAAAAATAAATAACCTGCCGATTTATCACACGTGGCTAATTGACCTACATTTGACCAGGGAGGGTGGGCAACTGCAATGTATGTCATTGTTCCTGGAGTAAAGACTGTTTCTGAACCAGATGGTGTTGCCATATTCTCGTCATCAACTTTCAATGACCGCTACAACAGAAATGAAAGTAAACATGTAAAATCCTGATTAGATTTACAAAACACTTACTATTATCTGACTAATTCAGAAGTAAATAAAACCGTATCACACATGGTTGCTGTCATTTGACTTACGAAATGACCTACATCTTGAGGGTGGACAACCGTACTGCATGGGAAAACAACTGTGTCTGAACCAAATGGTGTTTCCATTTTCTCGTCATCAATGACTGCTAAAACAGAAATGAAAGTAAATATAGATTTTTAAAACCTGATTATTACTATACGACAAACTTGTAATTGTCTGACAATTAAATTCAGAATTAAAAAAAAACTGTTAATCACCTGCAGATACATCACACGTGGTTGTTGTAATTTGAGCTACACCTGACTTGGTAAGGCGGGCACGAGTTAGGTGGGCACCTGTTTCGTATCTGCAGTAAAAACTGCTGATGAGTGCTTGTTTCTGCAGTAACAACTGCTGATGAACTGAAGCAATCTGTTGAATGTAGCCCAAGTTACATCATTAAGAAAACTTTTCAAAGTGTGTGGTGTCTTCCTTAGCACATCTGCAAAATATATGTAAAATATATAATAAATATATGTATAATATACAATAAAATACTTTAAAATTTAATATTTCGACCGTGCTACGGCCTTCATCAGTCATGTTTATTTGAATGCATAGCAACTCAACAACGAACAACGTATTATGACATCGCAATGAACATAGCAATTGAGAGGCATTGAAATTGCGCCTAAAACATCTGAAAATATTGCGAGAGCAAAAATTGTACTGTTGTAATCTCAATTATTATCCTACAAAATAAATTACTTACATATAGAGTAAATTAAAAAGATGATTTTAAAGTATATATACATGTAAAGGCATATCTATAAAAATAAGATCTCGATATCATACGAATGTTCATAAATGCAATTCAAAGACAGAAGTGTTCCATATAATATATGGATGGCACCTGTTTCGTATCTGACTGTTACATCAGAAACAACTGCTATGGAGGTGATGCAATCTGTAAACTGTAATCTCCTGGTATTTCGTGGAGAACCTGGTCCATGGCGCTGATGCTACTCCATACAACGATCTGTTGTAGCGATAGACTCCTTTATTATGAGTGTTGCTCGTGAGGCAAGTTTTAGACTTTTCCATTTTTCTCCATTTCCGTGTGTAGTTAAACTTGTCTCCAGTCAATCTTTGAGAAGTGTTATCCATGAGACAATAACGCAAAAATATCCTAAATTTTTGGTAAGAGATACTGATGTACA
Source organism: Saccostrea glomerata (assembly GCA_003671525.1). Taxonomy (NCBI): domain Eukaryota; kingdom Metazoa; phylum Mollusca; class Bivalvia; order Ostreida; family Ostreidae; genus Saccostrea; species Saccostrea glomerata. Next base: position 43,187 of record PRKT01000866.1, on the reverse strand, counting down.
TTTAGGTTAGGATTTATTGTAACTTTGAAGTCGCTGCATATCCTAACTTTTCCATTTTTCTTAAGAACCGCGACAATCCTTGTTGCCCATTCACTTGTGTCCACTTCGTTACTTTAAACATGAGTTACTTCAGTCTGAATGCATTTCCTTTTTACAGTGTTCCATTCGAGTTCCTGCCTCATAAATGTTTCACTGTCAAGTTTTTCTGGATTGTATGTTTTTTCTTCAGAAATCTCGCTGCAATACCTTGTTTTCGTTTTGTTATAAACCCGCTCAGGAGAAGATGGGGTATACTGTTTTACCCGTGTCTGTCTGTCCGGCTGTCTGTTCGTCCGTAACGATTTTTTGTTGAAGTTGCTCAGGCTCTCGTTGACAAAGTTCGGGTATATAGATGACACAGTCATCTGGGAATAATCGGATGGTTGAGGCTGTGTTATCCGTAATTTTATTAATATAGATAAGGAACAATGTTGGCCCAAACACAGTGCCTTGTGGAACGCCAGATGTTACCAGTATTGTGCTACATGTCACTACGTTACTCCAAAAATAAATTAATTATACTCTTTATTCTGTACTTATAAGTAATATTGAAAGAATGCTGTTCGTCAGAACCTTCATAACAACACATTTTATTCCAATTTAACATGAAAATGCGTTATTTTGTAATTATTAAATAATGTATACATATATATGTATGTCTAATTTACCTGTTTCCATTCCTAATCCTACGTTCTGTACGAGCGGTAGAGTAATAACTTTTTAAGCACGCACCTGCTATTTATAAGACTGTGTCACATGACAATAAAAACCACATAGATCCGCCACTCTGTCCAGACAGGGAATATCCATCCATAAGGACAATAATAATAACTACCTATTGTTCCATGTCCATTGTTGTTGATACATCTCTGTGTTGTTTCCTGAATGCCTTAGTATTGTAAATACATTTATTTCCATAATCGTACGTGTGGAAACTTATCAAATGCTTATTGTAGAATGAGATTTTTCGGACTGGTATTCGAATTTATTGAAAATTGATTTTCCTGTTAATTCCCGATCATGACAAGGAGCACAATATGGGTGTGACCGGTCAGCAGGGGATGCTCACTCCTCCATGGCACCTGATCCTATCACTGATATTTCGGTGGTCCGTGTTTGCTCTGCTCCTATTTGTATTCTTTTATGGACTTTGATGTTGAATACTGTTTTCTATCTCCATATCCTTATGTTGCATATCGTGAGGAGCAACCCCCCCCCCCCCCCCCCCCAATATGACTGCATGCCTCAGCTCATCTACATACTAGTATGTAATTTACAGAAAATAAGAACATGTATATTACAACATATTATTTAAGGAATGAATTTAATATTAAATTCATTGCTTATGATTTAATTTTCATTCATTTGATCTAAGAAAAAAAGCTGATTGTTCTAAAAAAATGACTTCAATTTGTACAAAATCTAAATGTAACGTCAGGCGGATTGATACGCTTTTGACGTACGTCATTGTGACGTAGGCAACCCATTTTATACGATATGAAGTAATTTTTTTATCCAATCAAATACAGCGTTACAACCAGAATTAAATTATTAGAAAATGAAATTAAAAATTAGATTTCATACCTTTGTTTTTTTGTTTTTTTTGTGAAATACGTTCCCCATGGGGCATGGACCATAAGCAAAATCTTCCCAATTTGAGTCATCAGCATTACTTGTGCACAAAAAAAATCTGGTAAAACTTTTTTTTTCATCGATGCTAAGCAAAATGCTTTAATGTGCACTGTAGATTCATCATCTGAAAGAAGTCGGTTTGAATTCACTTTATGCATTAAATAGCCCTGTAGATATACCAATTAATTGATCAACACTAGGTTTTCTATTTCAAGAGTTAAAATAAAATAGAGACTTGGTGCTTTCATATCCTACGAAAAAATTCTCCTAAAAGTCCAGGGTATCGTTTCACAAAAGCATCGTAAATTAAGTACTACTTAGCGAGTTACGACGAAGTTAAGTAGTACCTAAGTTCCACGTTAAGACCGTTTCACGAAAGGTACTTAGAACTGTCGTAAATAATCGTACCTTACGTACTACGTAATTTTACCGGAAGTAAAAAAATATGGCAGACGAAACAATTTCTAAAATTAAGAAAGAGAGAAAGAAGAATTTTACCGCGAAGGAGGTAGAGGCTCTAGTAGAGGAGGTGGAAAAACAAAAGGATATACTGTTTGCTCCACATAAGGACGTCAACACCAATCAGAAGAAGAACCAGTGTTGGAAAAACATTTGTTCCTTGTGCGTATACAGCATTTTATAATATGAACATTTTTGCTTTGTTTAATAATTCAGTATATTAATATAAAATTTATCCATCGTTTTAAATAATTCATTACGTAAGTCAATTTGTACACGAACTCGCTAAACATTATCCCTAATGCGCCCCTCATATTGA
>PRKT01000866.1:1286-35697 GCA_003671525.1 Saccostrea glomerata | reverse complement strand
TATTTCAATGTTTCTTTCCTTTTCTGCCTTTACAGGTCTTTCTCTTCCAATTTTTTTTATCATGAGTTGGGAGAGGACAAATTAATATTTTTTGAAAAAGGCCTATTGTAATTTGGATTAAACTATCATAAAAATTAATTTTATCATCCTTGTATTTAAATACCTGCAAACAGATGACTTGGAAATTCCCATAGTGTCTCCAATCACTCTCTGCTGGGAGCCGGAAGCAAGGAATCTTAATGTAGCAAACACTTGCAATGAGGCTGGAAGACTCCCAGATCTTTTTGTTGGTCTCTCTAGATGATCCTGAACTATGTCAATGATACTTATGATGGTCAATCTGTCCAACCGATAACGATGGATAATATCGATGTCGTCATACGCATCAAGTGGATTCTGCCTGTCTGCGGAAATTTCGACGCACCTGTTCGTCTGTCACTCTTATGAACGCTGCCATATTTGGAAATTAACGTTAGGACGTAATTTTACGTCACCTCCAAGGTGACGTAAAGTTACGTCGTAACGTATGATACAACGTGAATTAAGACGCTTTCGTGAAACGCCGAAATTTAGCTACGCACTACTTACGTCGTACTTACGTACTACGTACAACTTACGATGCTTTTGTGAAACGATACCCAGGTCGTGGAGAACTGGCTTTATGAAATTGCAATTAGGTAAAAAGGTATATTTGAGTACATTCAGTGAAGAAAAAAATATATCAGCGCACTCTCTGATCTAAAAAATAAAACATGTCCATTAATCCTCAGAAACAGTTCTATCATTTACTAGTTGCATATTTTAGATCAGAGCTTTAAAAATTTTCCGTTTTTGTAGACTTTTTCAGAATAAGAGGAAATTGACGCATTTCGTGACGTCATAATGCATTGACTTGACAGAAAATGACGTCAGTTTTGATAGATAAGCAGTCACCAAAGATCTAAGTGACATTTAAGAGCCTGTCTACGAGAAAACCATGCAGATAATATAGAAAAATGCTCTGGTAGGCATTCTCAAGAACAAACTAATTTTTATTATTAACTTAAAGGACACCCATTGAGAGTCAGAAATATGTTGTTTATTTTTGCTTGGGTTGTTTCTATTTTTAGTAACAGTCAATAATTCATTTTGGTCAATTCAAGGGAAAATGCAAAATAGTTGGTGTAAAAATGACAATTTCAATATTTAAAAGTAAAAAAAGAAAAAACAATATAGAAATAAAAGGGCAATGTTTTCTCATAGAACTAAGTCGTAAAATTAGGTTGGAATCAATTTTTGTGTAAAACCCCTTTATAGAAGGCTGTCCCGAGGGCACAAATATTGGCATGGTGCAAAGAAATGATAATGGTTCATTTTTTGTCAATATTCAGGGATATATTACTTAGAAAGTGACGCTTCTTTTTTCAGAATTTTGTGCATTTAAGAATCTCTAGGATATTATCCAAACAATATGTAAAATCCACCTTTGGACTCTCAAGGATAGGAAAGTAATATCGTAATGAAATTACCTCAAATTCAAATTATGGAAAAGTTCAGGATTTTATAAGTTTAACTTTTAACAGTAATTTTAATGATTTTTGTGGAAAATATTTACAAAAATAAACAAATAAAATTATTTTTAGTTTTATAAAAGCTATAAATTATTTTTTTTTCCTGCTTTTCCTGTGAAAAAAACGTATTTTACTATTTATTTAGATGTTGTTAGAATTATCTCCCCTGTTGCGCTCTTCTGTAGAGAAGGTAGATAATGATTATGTTTACGAAGTCATCTAATCGTTTTAGGCATAAATTATATGTGATTTGAAGAAAATTGTCCTGTGAATGTCATTTGTTACGTATATACTAGTGGCCTATATGTATAAAATACCGGTACATAAAAAAAAATATGAAATCCATCGGGATCGATATACAGTTCCGTAACCACATGTAAACATTATGGCATCCTGCGACGTTTTGTACATCCTCAGAAAAAGATTCAGGTGCGTGAATTTTCAACGAGTCTTCAGATTCTGGCTCTGATTTTGATGAATATGATTCTGACAGCGAATATTAATTTGGTAGCAAGACGGATGTAGTGATGATGGTCCTGTGATGATAATCAACAATGTTTGAATTTGAAAAAGAAACAGGTAGTTGGATCTTGGTTTATGATACTATGTGCCTTATAAAAAGGCTTATTGATATGTAAAAAATAAACAATTTTGATGGAGTCTTGATTATGTACAAGAGAAGATTTTTTACAAGACAATATCAGGTCTGGTACAATCACTAGATTTAGCTACGTAGCTTGATTTACCTACGTAGGTACATGTAGCTTTATTTACCTACCTTAAGTAGCTTTATTGAGCTCTGTACCAAAGTAATTTATTTCTAAAAAAGAATTCTACCTACAAACATGTAGCTAAATCTAGTGATTGTACTGGACCTGAATATATACCAAGCAAACCTGTCAAGAGAAATTTCAAGGTTGGTACATGTACATTTAGCAACGAAAATATATGTATAAATTCAACAATATTGCAATATATTCACATCTGCAGAATTATAAATAGCATAAGTAGTCTTTGGGGGGTGATGAAGAGGGAATGAAAAGTTGAATAGGTCCAGGGTTTTCAAAGACTGTTTACTAATAGGGTACGTTAAGAATTGGATAGATCGGTCTTCACTGTCAATTAAAACACCATTATTGCCTCATATGTGGGATGCATGATTATAAAGAATCTCATTTAACAAAATATTTTTTTTCCACATATTTATGTGATGTTATGAAGATGGCTACACTTATGATTTTCGGCTTTATGGAATAATATAATTTTCTTTATGAGAGATCACAATTATTAGAAAAAAAGTTGTCAAATACTTGACCTGTGCAGACTGCAGACTTTTCAAATTAAAGGTCACCATGTGTTTCCTGACAGGTTTGTGTTTAGTACAACTAATATTATAAATATAAGTCTGGAAAATTATACTTTGTAAACAATATTTCATTTCATTCTTATATTTCTCATGCAATTTCAGATTATTCAAATTCATTTCCCTGGTTAGGGCTGGGCTTTACAATGGGATTTTCAGCTGTGGAGCTATAAAGAATTACTACATAGGGTTTCCAATGTAGTTTTGTGAACAGAATCCAGAATTAAGAAGAGGAGAGACAATGCAGCATAAGCATTACCAATTACTTGCCACTGCTGAGAAAATGGTAAAGATATTTTATACTATAGTCTATGTATCTAGGAATTGCCTTGTCTGTCTGTCAATTTGCCACATGCATTTTTCCCTATTCTGTTACTTTACTTCAAGGATATATGAAGCTCTTGTTTTCTTCAAAGATAGCCAGAAGAATTTGTGGAGAATCTTACCCAAGTCATTTGATGACATTTTCTTCAATTGGAAAATATAAATATAGCATTATCATAAACATGACATTTATTTTAAAAATCTTAGAATATGTCTAGTATGGTTTATTTCAATTTAATTTGAAAACTGTCCTTTTTCATAGGTAATGCTTTGAGTACCACTTTTGTGTATTTGGAGACAGTCCAGTTCTTCTTTAAACCAGGAGTGGAAATTTCAGTGCATGTTCAATTTCTCCATAAGTTATTGGATGCTACATAGGAAGAAAATGGGGCCATACTGAACAGAATAGTTTGGATACACCTTATAGATTTTGAAAGCTTGAGACCTCAAGATCAACCCAAATGGTGTACCAAACATGAAGAAAAAAAGACAGTTTATGATTGAAGAAGCTTGTGTAGTAGCCAAAATTTCAGGATATTTTACGATTTTATTGGTACATGAACTTAAACATTGTTAACATCTTGATATTTGATATGTATCAGGTTTCACTTGCAGGAATACACAAAAATTCAGAGTAAATTTTAAGTTTTTGTTATGTAAGAAAAGATCAAAGAAGATCAAGGTTCAAGGTCAACAGCGCTTTAGTTTTACCAAATATAACACTATTATAAAGACTAATTTCCTGAATACATGTACAGGTACAGCAAATAATTCAGAATATGATTTGGAAAACTGATTTTTAGCTCTACTGGTCACAGACCAGAAGAGCTTATGCGATAGTAATGCGTCCGGCGTCCGTCCGTCTGTCTGTCCGTCTGTCTGTAAACAATTTTTTCAAAATGCTACTCCTCCTACAGTTTTGGTCTGATTTCAGTATATCTTGGCACACAAGTAGACTACACCAAGAACATAAAGAGACTTTATCAACAATCATTATTCTCTTTAATGCTGTTTATAAAGTTTCAAATCCCAGCTGCTTTAAGTACTTTCTCTTCCTTTGCTATAAGTTCAAACCAGTAGAGCTTCAGTCTCGACAGAGACTTCTGGTTTCTTTTAAATCTTATCTTAATTTAGAACCATGATGCATACTTAAGCAAGTAGTTTTTTTTTCAAGCATACAAAATTTCAAGGTCATTTTAATTTTGGAATTGAATATAAAATATCAGGAAGCAGTCAAGCATTGTAATTTTGTTGTTGTTGAATGTACTTAGTTATTGAGTTATATTCAAATTTTAATCTGCAATGAAATTAAAAATTATAAATGTTCTAATTTGTTGATTTTTAAAACTTGGTGTTAATTCATTTTGAGTTTGTTGCCATGACAATATGTCTGTCAAGAAAATGGCTCTGATATTCCTTTTTTGTTCAGTTTGACCCTTGACCTTTGACACTGTGACCTCAAAATCTAAAGGGGTCCTCTACTTTTCAAGAAACAAGTGTACTAAATTTGATGTATGTCAAGCAATGGGTCCTCAAGATTTTGAATGATTAAAATCTACATACTGGTATATCGAGAATTATAACCCTTGACCTTGTGAACTCCAAATTAAAAGGGGCCATCTACTTATTAGTAGGTGCCAGTGTACTACAAGTTTATTATCTATCAAGCAAATGGTTTTTTTTAAGATAAGAGAGAACACACTTGGTCTACTGATTGACAAACAGGTACTAAGCAGTATTTGAATATTACACTGCTCAAAGAAAATGTAAAATAATACAATTTTGGTACACCCCCCCCCCTCCTCCACAAATTAACCCCATTTAACACCCTAAAAATAATTATTGATTGAAAACAAAAATGTACAATATACTGGTATTTTTCAACAGCAAAATTTAAATTTTTGAAAATATTTAAATCAGCAAAATAACTCCTTGCTTAAGTTCAGGGATGAGAAAATTTGAAAATTCACAAGAAAATGTCCGACTTTAAGTAAAAAGTACAGCAAAATTTTTGAGAGTCCAAAGACAGATTTTTTATATAATGTAGACATACATGTTGTCTAATAATTGGTATGAGATTGAGTTGATTCTAAGCGTCACTTTCTGAGTAAGGTTTTTGAAAAGTGAATATTTTCACCAGTTTTCAAAAATCTGGAAATATGCCAGATTTGTGACCTTTTTGCACTTAAACGGGGGCACAGATTGTGATTATGAAAAATTTTCCGAAACAAATGTATCTTGTTACTTTCAACCATATAAAGATATTTTATATCATTATCAAGTAAAATGCTGAATTTTTAAATATAAAATCCTATAAAATTCCTGTTTTCACCCTGCATAAGGACCAAGAATTCTATTTTTAGTAACAGTGTCGATTTAACCACATAAGTGAGACCACAATGAAAAAAAAAATTGTGGCAAAATATTTCATATTATAGAAGAAAATTACACACAAAACATGAAGTTGATCAGAGAACCTTGCTCCCATAACCTTTTGCATTGTTTTCTCGTAGACATGCTCTTAATGCATTGTTAAGTAGAACTGCGGTTTCAGTTATTCAGAAATTCACAGGGCCAAATAAGGCAAAAGTGAACCTTGTTCTGAAAGTAAAAAAAAATACGAGGGGCATTTCAAAAGTTCTGAGAACTGTTTGATAAAAAATTAACTGTTTCACGGAAATTATTGAGTTTGATATCATTGGAAAGATTAGAAAAATATACACCTATTGTGACGTATTAAATTATTTTGTCATTTTTTGAAGAAAAAAGACAATGGATAAGGATACAATTGTTCTTTACTATTTATCGTTCTTTGTGTCCAATTCCCGCTGTCTGGTCAAATTTACAATATACGTTGTATGAAGCTTTTGAAAAATGAGATTTTTTCCCATCAGAACCACAGACCTGTGGTATTTTTGGAGGTATCTTTAACAAAGACAGAATTGCTATATAATATTAATTTACTCGTGCAATAAACATTCTGGACATCTCCGGCATCATTTTAAAATGCGTTACAGACTTGTCTAATCTCTTGAAGTTTTGGATGCTTTGATTTCCCTATCTGCGTCTTGTTATCATAAATTCATAAACTGTATTGAATGATATGATGGAAGGTTTGAGATCATCCGTTATTTACGGCATTAAAAGGGAGCAAGTTTTCCTTAAACTGCGCGTCAGTGGGATTAACAAATGACAATTTATATACTCGGAAGTACATATACGCATGTCTGCATATATAATTAAAAAGTTCTAGGAGTTGAAGATATCCAGGAAGGAAAATCGTTGGGTTTTTTTCATAGTATTTCACCCCTGATTTATACTGACACGCAGAAGAAATGCAACATCCTACTTTAGGGGGAAATGATTATGCAAGGTAAAGAATTTTGTATCTTAAAATTATGGATATCAGATTGATAAACATCGTTAATTTAACGGTTGAACGATTTTCATACCATAACCGGAAGTCAAGTTTGAGTCTGCTTAACAGAAATAAAAAAAAATCATATTTACCATAAATTTTTCAATAATATGGAGTGTAAAGGGTTTTTATTGTTCATCATAAGTAATGCAGCAATATTTCAAAAAATAAACTCTCCATTTCGTTTCCCGTTACGATGCGAAGGCTTCTTGAAAATGGCTCAAGTACTAAAGTAAACCCCAAGGTGATGGTACTAACGGTTTATTGACATATATAACGGTATGCCGGGGTGGGTCCTGACCCGGGGGTAAGACTCGCCAACTGCCACACACGTCAGGTTTCTTCGCCATCTTCATGAAAAAGAGGTCCGTGCGACTGTCCCGGCATCTGACGTCACCTTGTCAGTAGGTCGTACCACGGTACAGTCGCACAGATACTTCACTCCCCTTGTTCTCTTTAATAGGCGTAGGTCCTCACTGGGGGGGGGGGGGGGGGGGGGGGGGTCCGGTACCATCTCCAGCGATGGGGCGCTATTAACGCCCGCCCGGGCAGCCGCCCAGGAACAATAAAGGCTGGGGCAAGCCCCAGATAAAGCACACTCAGGAGAATTCCTGAGTAAAGGGGGTCCTAGATTACTCCCAGTCAGTTACAAGCAATGTCCGAAGTCTGGGAAAATTCCCAGATACTGTGAATTCTGAATACTGGGGTGAGTCCAAGTCGCTGACCAGCTCACCACTCCGGCGCCAGTAAAGTAAAACCCAAGGTGATGGTACTAACGGTTTATTGACAGATATTACAATATATAACGGTATGCCGGGGTGGGTCCTGGCCCGGGGGTAAGACTCACCAACTGCCACACACGTCAGGTTTCTTCGCCATCTTCATGGAAAAAGAGGTCCGTGCGACTGTCCCGTCATCTGACGTCACCTTGTCAGTAGGTCGTACCACGGGACAGTCGCACAGATACTACAATACGCATTTCCATTGCTCAAGCTGGAAAATTTCAATGTAAAGGTAATGGAGAGTTGCTGATGCAAAAATTAACTACATTACGCCTCAACAGGGTCTTACGTATCATGTGCATTAAGGACAGTCCTGGTACCGGAAATCCAAGGGTGGCTACACTGCTCTTAGTTAGAGAAAATTCAACCCAATGATCTGAAAAACAGGCATTCAAAACTTACAAAGAATAATTCCTTCGCTCAGATCTCGATATTGATGAACCTATTTTATCGTAGAAATTAAGCTGCAATTGTTGTTTAGGGCAGTCTTGCACGTTTTACTTGAATAGCTGGGAGGGGGGTAATTGAACAATCATATGTTACTTAGTAAAGTAAAAAGATAAACATTTAACATTTCTATGAAATATCTGATTTTCTGAAAAGTGAGTTTAGCCTTACTGTACATGAATTCATTTTTGAAAATCATTTAAAAAAAAACATTTGTAGATTACTGCTTGTTGCGTTTCAGTATATATCAAAGACTTGACCTGAAAACGCCATCAATATCTTCATTTAATTGTTCTAACTGAACTTTTGACTTGAATGTATGAATTCTTTTACTTGGTAGACTTGTATTGATGAAAAACTACTTGTCTGCATGGTTTTTTTTTCAATGGAAAGATGCCTCGAGATAAGTAAAAATGTCGTTACCTGATTTCCTAATCTGCTGCCTAATATCATAATTGATTTTTTTATTCTTCTGATGGTCTTTCAACAAACGTCCCATTCTGTTTTCGCCTTTGCTTAATAGCTTAGTTTTATACATTGCATTAGCCCATAGGTCAGTAACATATTGAATATGCATGTTCGATTTCTATTTATATTAAATCTGGATTGTAGTTATTTACAAAAAACCCTAGACTTTGACCTGTGCGTGCGCGGGTTGACATTGTTATGAATTCAACTATGTCTATAGGACATGGACAAAATCGATCTCTCAACACATTAATATTTATTATTGTAAGTTACTTTTAAAATAAACAAAGAATGTGAATATAATTCAATCTGTTTTTCATTTATTTATTTTATTTTGGAAAATACAGCAGAGCAAGAATCAAATCACGCTGGAGCTTACATATGACACCTTTCCAAACAAATTTAATTTTAAAAAATGTGCATTTATATTTAAAATATTACAATAAGAAAGATGACGTTCAGCTCTGCATACATATCAAGCAAAAAAAGTAATGAAATGAAAATAAATGTGCTAAGCTTGTATTTTTACCAATCAGTTATTAAAAGATAGTTCAAGTTGTAACAACTGTTGAATTAATTTAAACACAATTTAGCAAAAAACACACACATGCCAGTCTGGTTGTTCAAGAGACCGTTCTTCCGTTATTTTTCTAAGGTATAACAAAGTTTCCAGTAATTAAATTAAAACGAGTATATTATATCTTTTTCATCACATAGTGTACATACATCCTCTACTGTAGATAACTGGTATTCCACCCAGTCACCAGCATTAATCATTTCACCTCTTGCTGTCATAGCAGATCCTCGCTGAATCTTGTCATCTAATGAATTTCCATTAGATACAAACAAGGAGAGCATCTAATTAGTCCTCTACCGGTGAAACCAGAGGGGACTATAGGTTTCCTCCGCGTCTATCCATCCGTCTGTCTGTCTGTCTTACTTAGTTTTCCGCACTTCTTTTCTAAACTATTGTAGATATTGAGCTGAATTTTAGTATGTGAATGTATCTTGATTAGTAACAGATCAAGTTTGAATTTTGTTACTCTTCAATGACTTTTGGCATTTTTTAAATTTTTCATAAGGTTAAAGATCGGAATCATGTTGTGCTAAATTCCGACGGTCATCATGGTAAATATGAAGCGAGAAATAGACGCTTGAATGAGTTGAATATTCTTCTTTATGTGGATTATTTTATTAGGTTAACAACCTCAAAATCAAGCAGTTTTTCCTTGGTCAAAATTCAAAAACATCCTGAAGAAAAAAAGGAAACCCGGTAGGGGTCATGTATTGCTTAGTCAATACTCTCAGAATACTTGTTACATGTCTATCCTATCTGCATTTCTCTGCTTCGAGTTCCCTCATGATGATAAAAATTGAATTTGATAACAGGTAATTAAAAATGCCTTTGTAACATCGATGTTCCTTTTGAATGCCCTCCAGAAGCAAAAGGACTATTCAGCTGAAAAAATTTAGTGTTGTTACTGTTACCGCTTGTTTTGTACACAATGGAGACTGCAAAACCCTCTTGGAACTCTCTCCATCAAGAAGGACATGGAGACAACGAAGAGTACTCAATTTCAAAGTCCATAAAACAATACAAAGTAGGAGCAAAGCAAACAAGGACCTCCGAAACATCAGAGGTGGGATCAGGTGCCATGGAGGAATAAGCATCCCATGCTTACCGGACACACCCGCCTTATGCTCTTTGTCATTTTCGGGAAATAACGAGAAAATACGTCATCAATTCAGTTTATAAATAACGGACTAACAATTAGTATGAAAAACGTACCTGCATGTTTTTATCGCCATCCTCTAGTGGCATAATATTATTATGTATCCCTTTGAAGAAGGGAAGACAAATTGCTTTGCTGCTGTCTGTCGGTCCATTTAGTTTCCGTTCATTTTCTTCACAACCATTGCACATACTGAAATAAAAAACGGTATACTGGTATATCAATGAAAATCTAGTTCAAGTTTGGTTTGGGTGTTATGCCCTTTGGACATAAAAAAATCTGATTATTTGTAGTTTTTGTTCATTTTCTTAGCAGATGTTGCACATACCGAAATGAAATTTAGTATACAGATATGTCAGATGAATATATAGGTCAAGTGATGATTTGGGTACGATTGCACCATTTTCGACAATTATGCTCCTTTGACTAAGAAAAATTTCAATTATTTGCAGTTTCCGTTCATTTTCTTTGCAGAGGTTGCACATACTGAAATAAAAATTAGGATACAGGTATATTATATATTGTTTTTGTCCTGTCTGTCTGTTGTCAACTTCAAACTACGCCATAACTTTTATACCATGAAATCTAGACTTCATATTTGATATGTATACTCCACCAATGAAGTTCTTTTTAATGACACTAAAGTCAATGACCTTGTGACCTTGATTGTGGATAATCTGCTAAAAATAGACAATTTTGTCCCTACAACAAGCATACACCTTCCATTTTGTGGATAAATTGAGAAAAGGATTACATTCTAGTCTTTTTTTCAGAAGCGTTGTTAACAGACATGTGTACGGTTTGAAATATTTTGGAATATTATTTTGCGACCATGTGTATTCTAGCCCAATGTTAAGAATCGTTTATTCTGGTAAGGAAAATACATAGGAAAGGACAAGATTGAAAATTTTGAGTTACATCGACGTACAGTCCAAGTCCATGACAAGGGTCGATGTCAAGTCATTTATATAGAAGTTATAAGCAATATTCGAGATATAATCAGTACAATCACCCCAAAAAATATCTACAGAGATTGAAAGACAAGCTGTCAAATGCACTCATCCAAGATTATATTTTCCCGTTGATGTTGTAGACAGTGCTGATAAAATGAGATACAGCTGTATAAGTGTACTTATAACGTCTGTCATATACGGTATAATGTTCCTGATGTAGGAAAGATGATTTGTGAATAAATCATCTTTGGTTCTTTCTTCGAATCTTCTTTCTTTGAATCCCGATTGATAATCACATACATAAAGTTACAAGGAAAAGAAAGTCAATCACGTGTTGCTTTTTTTTTTGGAAAAGAAGCGTGCCTGTCTTTAAAACAATACTTAGCAGGCAATTTAAACATCTTCCCGTGACCGGGAACAATTTAGTCCGCTATCTCCTGGATCGTTTGTCTGTTCCTTTCATGGCGGTCAAAGCCAAGACAGCAACTATTTCCCGAGGTGCAGCAGCTACAGATGTGAGCTGAAGGCCTCCTTTCAATGCCATTCATTATGTTTAATTCCATAGTTATTTTATCTATTGTAAATAAAATTGACCCAGAGCAAAATCGTAGGAATATTCTTATTTTTTCTAAGTCAAGATCTCTGATGTATGCCTTCAGGTATTTTGAGTCTTCCACTTGATGGCTGTCCATGTTTTCTGGAAAGTGAACAAGAGCGCTCTGCTGAACACGGGAATACCTCTCAAATTCAATGAAAGAAGCAACTATTGTGTACACCATTTGATCACAGATCTTATCTGCACTAACATTAGAGGGAACCAATATTATGTACGTACATACACTCATGATATGTCACTTCAAACACACCAACTGATAATTCCATAGTCATTTAATGAGATGGACGGAGTAAAACATAAGCATTGTGATAAATAAAGTCAAATATTGGAGTCTTAGTGTGGTTTTCAAATGTTGATAAAATATTACCTGATATCTCTAGTGAGGTTTTGTGTTGTCTTTGTCTAGTCTTCTTTAACACGATCTACTATATAGTATGTGTATTGTACATACTAACGGAATTGATATTTATGATAAAGAAAGCTGCTTCTTCCAAAAATGTTAATTTCCGGACCCCTGAATCAGAGGTATTTTGAGGGGGTGAGGGAACATAGTCTGAATATAAATTAATGCTTTGAAATCTGCCCTTTTATTTTAATCAATAATCAATGATATATTCATGATAACATTTCGAAAATTTTTAAATATGTTGCACCAGGGTCAGTGGTTCCTATGGGGAGGGGTGCACAAAGTGGAAATGAATTTTTTCTCTGTAAATCTGATCTTACTCTGGGTATTAAGTAACCAAAGTAAGCATGCTATTTGTAATAATTATGATAAGCAATGGTCACTATGGTTTCTCTATTAAAATTGTGAATTTCATGTCTTCAGGTTTAAAACATGAATCAAATTCAATTATGGGGAACTCGGGTGACCTATAAAGCCCGTGGGCCTCTTGTTCTATGATACAGATGAGAGCAAGTAGGATTCAGAACAAATCGTCAATTTTCACCAAAACCAACATTTAAAAAGCCCAACTAGTAAAATAAATAAGGAAGGGAGGGGGTGGAGTTGGGGTAAATAATTATGTTTGGTTATGTCTGCCCCTAAAATCAGACGTTGGTAGTAAGGGAAAAACTAGGTTTTTCCCCTACTGTTGGTTAAAAAAGTTAAGACTGTCAAAAAAATTATATCTAAAAACATTTTAAACCAGGACGGAACCTGAAGACTTAAAAGGATTACATTTTTATGACACTCATAATGTCAAGTATAGATGCATAGGCTAGTGAAAAATAGAGTGTTAGAAAAAATATTATTGAAAAAAAGTTTCAGCTTATTTTCTATTTTCCCGTTTTTTCTATTTTCCCTCTTCTCTTCCTCCTCCGATGTCATATATTCCCCAGAGAAAGTCTACTTGCTGTCTTCTGATACCACGATCTTTAATTTAAAGAATAATATATAGAACTTGAATCAGAACTCTTTAATATGCAGTGTTGAAGTCGTGTTCTTTTATTATCATGTACTGTAGCACAGTGCGTACTATATGGGGCAAACTGACTCCCATTTCCTTTTTGGGATTAATTTTGAGTCATGGGTATCTTGCGCGCATGCATGATATACATTATTACTTATCTAAAATATACTTCTAAGAAATCCTTGATATATTATAGCTTATTTCATGAGTGGCATACCTAACATAAATTATAAAGATTTTAAAGTAACAATAATTCAATATATTATTTAATACTTTCTGTTACACATTAAACGTTTTAAGATATGAAATAAGAAGCGAGTTTCAAACTTTCTTGACAAATTTTAAGACAGCAAAACCATCCAGTTTGTTAAGAAAAAATCAATAAAAACAAACAATACTAAGATTTATTGGTTTAACAATAAAGCCGTTTATTTTAGCATGAATTATTTTTTCTTTCCGGAAAGTCCACGTAATCAGCTCTAATAATCGTGTACTTCCTTTTCCCATCATTCAGCAACTGCAAAAACTGACGCTAAGCAGACAAGATAAAAAATCTTCCAAGTACAAAGAAAACAAACTAATAAAAATTATTGCCGACATAATGCCGAACGTAAAAAAATCGAAACGGATTGCCGAGAAAAGGGGAAAAATGACCGAAGTTGAAGGAGGACAAGAGACGAACGACCAGCCTAGCAGAGGGAAAACCACTGCCATGACTGTAAACGAGGCCGAGGGCATCTTGTCCCCAAGCGTGGAATCTCCGCAGACCCCAATTGATCAAGGGCAGGACAAAGAATCGGGTACAGTAAAATCCATTGGAATATTACATGAACATTCAGATGTTCCAAAGATTGTTGTTAGCTATGAAAACCCGTTAGGGTTAAATGTTTCACAAGAAGTAAAGAACAAAATTACCAACGGTCAATATGTAGACCTGGCAAAGATGTTAATAAACGCAAATGAAATTCAAAAACAAGCTATTGTCGTGGTAAATAATGAACTCCAAACAAGTGATAAAAACGTGAAAAAAATCAACATACAGCAATGGACGGATGCGTTCATCATTTATTCATGTTTATATTTAGAGGCACATCCGACCAAGACTTGAGACGTTTCAATATATGAATGATGTTCGCTTAGCAGCAGCAAGGTCACCATGATGTATATTGACAACTAGTTACGATTGTTAACAGACAGTCATCAAAACAGATTATGCTGCTCATAAGAAAAATGGTTCTTTTGCTTCTGAGGTACAAAAACAAACAATACATAAATCTAAACTTACATGATTTTTGAGATCAATAGAGAAAGAACGTGTGAATTACATGTACATGTACTCCATCATATTTAAGAAGATCTTCTACGCAAGGCTGAACTTCCTCTTTTCAAAACAACTGCGAATCACTGATAGATATATGTATTAGTTCTTCCTTCTTTTCTTTTGTAGGTTATTATCAAAAGAAATTAGAGAGATTGTTCCGCGTGAAAATGCATTCATCCTGAAAACAAACTTGAAACTAGAGTCGGGGAGCTTTTAAGTTTCTATTATATTACATGTTCAGGAAACAGTGAACGTAATGGTTAAAATTAAGCATTGCAATTAGATACACATTTTTTTTATAGAATGAACCTGGATAATACATTGACATTTTCTTTCGGAATATGGGTAAAGCAACATACCTTCTTTAATGTTCAAAAAACGGCAAGTTGGTATGTTGGAAATATGTCAACTCTTCAATCCTTTAATTTTAATACAGAAAAATCAATATAATGGAGATGGAACGTGTTTATTTATAAGTATTTCATGAGTATTTAATCCTGTCTGTGATCTTGTAGTTTAACTTTTTAATGAAACGAATATATCGAGCGTATACTGTAATTCAATTGAGAATATCTTATGAACCCTCTTTCTGGATTTGTACATGCACCTGCTCTGAGTGAGACTATTATTGATCATAGGTTTAAAGGAAATTTTGCTGTCAGCTTTTTTATGTTAAAGAAAATAAATGCAAATCATTGAGTTATAATGTGTTTGATAATTTGAAAGACATTGGCAATATTTACATCGCATATAAAATATTACTTGGTTTTTGAATGTCTTCATTATAAAATCTATCAATTTTGTTTAAAAAGGAATTAAAGGAGGTGTTGCACAATCGAGTGATATTCTTTGAAACAATATTATACTTAGATAAAGCGTCGACTACAAACGATGTTTATCTGTTTTATGCCCTGTTTTCAGACTTTTATTTATTTTTGTAACAGGCCATTGTTTATAATCTTAACATTTTCCATTTGATTCCATAAATGGCAAATAAAAAAAACAACGAAAGAAAGATTCATTGATTGATTATATGTTGCTTCTTGTCCTATTCGAGAATGTTTAACGCACATACAGACGTCACCATATACTGCAGTGAATGGCTTCAAATTTTGGCCGGTACTTCAGGGCCATCATGTAGTGAGAGATCTTTTTTATTTATATAAAATTTAATTCACATATAAATACGAAGTGTACCTTTTATGTATGAAAGAAAAGGTCCCAGAACAGAGCCTCGAAGAACACCAGCATTTACTGTGCTAGAACTTGAACAAATTATAGCGTTATATATTTCTACTACATGTAGGTGGCTAACATTTGAGGCCCCAAGTTGGAAACCGGCCTGATATTTTTAAATTGTTTTATTGTCTTTCATAAAATTATGCAGATATAGAAACAGTATTTTCCCATTCAATACTTTAAACAAGACACTTGTTTGGGATATTGGTAGAGATAATTTGATACTTATTGAATACTACCTTTATATATTTTTTTTAAATCTGTGATAGTCGCTCAAGATCTTGCAAATTTATTTTTTTCATTTTAAGATCTGTTAAAGAGTTTTGTCAGAGGGGTTTTACTTGATATCTATTTTTTTTAACAATTCTTTAGGAAATACTATCAGGTCACCGTCAAGGTTGTTAACGTCAGTAATGATACATATTGGATCGTAAACTTCATTTTCAGTGATAAATATTTCTGATAAACTGTCTGTATTCTGTGAGGGTTGTGATCAGGACTATGAAGGGGACTGTCCGGATCATATGTAATAGATGCAACATGTACAGAATGATTCTTTAGAACTGTAGCCTTCTCAAGTGAAAGGAGGATAAGGTTAACCCTTGATTGGTATTGCTTAATACTTTTCAGATTTGATATTGACTTGGCAATTCCCCACCATTGAGCAATGAGGGATTTTTATCGTACCAACGCCTGCCGTGACACAGAACCTCAATTTTTAAGGTCTTATTTGAAGGACCTACAACTCGAAGCTCAAGTAAGCCGAGTTTCAAAGTCAATCAAGAACGAGTGAAAGAAACCCTTGAAAAACCAAATATCTTTCCAGCTTAATATTTTCCAGAGATTATTATATATTTATATTATGTTATTACAACCTCAGGTGAAGAAAAGATGTATTTGTTGCTTTCATTACAAAGTTCCTCAAAGTCTTGATGTGGCAGTGTTTATATGTTATTTATTTGTCTCTTCCGAGAAACCCCATATCTACTTGTATCTTCAATATCAAAACAACGATGACAGCTCAAGTTCTTTTTTATTGCTTCATTATCAAATTCTGGGATTTTTTTAAAAGAACTTATTAACAATATCATTCTGTCTTAGAAAAGAGATGCTAAAAGTATAACAGGAAAGAAATGCCCTATAGCTAGTATCCACAGGCTGACACGCCCACTTCCGGATCCATTGAAATTCCCGCCGGTGCTAGTTGATCCAGCTGAAAAGTTGAATCTTAATTCAGGAGAGAATATGGATGCAAATTCATTAAAAAAACGTATTATAAAATTATTACAAATGTTTCGAACACCAAAATTAATCTTGTATAAAATAATTTCGAAAATAAAAAAAATATCATAAAATCTAAAACTTGCCTACTCGAAAAAAATAGATCTCAGTAAAATGTTTCCTTTCAAAATCTGTAGAATCATATTAGTATTTCTTCCATGAGGATACGTAAAATAAAATTTCAATAAACCTCAAATTGTCTCATGTTTAAATGTATAAGACGATGAGATCTTGTTATAATCAATGTGTCTACGTTAGTTACCACATTTCCAGTCCGCTTTCAGGTCGTTTATGTCTTTGATTCCGTCGTCTGCTTTGCTGATAACGAGGCTGATATCTATACCGGCGCCTTCAGCCTGCTGACATTCCGATTTCACGGCATTCACACACTTAAGTTCGTTCTCTGCATCACTGTGTAAAGAAAGTTAAACTTAAACTGCTCCAACCCAGATTATACCCGTTTATCTTGGGCAGCTATTAAAATTATGCCTCATAATGTAAGTTGTTGTCATTAAATGTACAAAATAAGACTATATATTTCTCCTTCCAAATTACCTTTAAATTGTACATACTTTAAACATGTTTTAAGGATTGATTCGTTGTGACGTAAATAATGTAAGCTTAACGATGTTGACAATTTTGGAACGCAATAAAAATGGCGAAAATAACGAAAAGTTGTTTATCTACTGTATAACAAAAACACTGTAAACATTCAAAAGGAGTATATAAAATGTTCAGATAATCTGTTTAACACACTAAAGACTGGCGACTAAAGGTATGACCATTGATTCTGAAAGGGGGTAATGGGTTTGAAGATTTTGAATATTAATATGTTCTTGAAAAAGTTGAAATAAATACTCTTTATTAAACTTTTTCAGTGAAGAGAATAAAATAATCTGACCCTGGCTGGTTAATAAATAAGTTAATTGCCTCACCATTACCTCAGAATAAATGGTTACCTTCTAAATTTGTACCTCAATTGTTAGCTAACTACTGATGCGTTTAAGAAAGAAAAGCTTACTTGCAGATGCGACTTTTGGCACCGACTATGTGCATGTTGTAGCCTTTCTTACAATTGTCTACCTCGGAAACCGAGCACACATAGGCATTATATCCTACATTGTATGAGATAAATCAACATGATTAAAAACAGACATAGGCATCATATCCGATATGACATGAAATAAATAAACGCTATTAAAATTATAATCTAGGAATTAAACAGAATCAGATTACATATCGGAGATTATTTGTCTGACCCACCTTTTATGTAAATACTGACTACGACACAGTTAACAAGCAATTGTATGACTGAGGATTTGCACATTTTGAATTTTCTCTGTAAAAGAAATACCAAAGCACATTTTAAATCGTTGTGCTTATATGAAATACATTAATTTTGTCTTCTTTTTTAAAAAGTCACTGTTATTATATGAATATATTTCTTCCCCATAGTCGAATAGATAAAATTGTATTCCAACTTCCATTCGCAACCAAAATCAACCATTTATCAAATAAAAATTCATCCAATATTTAATGTTAATTCAACGTTGAAAATTGACATAATTGAAATAACGTTAATGTCTCAACCGTTCCTCAACTTTCATATGCAACCAAAATTCAACGTTGAATCAACGTTAAAATGCCTGTTCTGCTCCTATTTTGTATCGTTTTATGGAATATGATATTGAATACTATTCGTTATCTCCATATCCTTCATTTGTAACTATTATCTTAAAAATGATTTTGTGTAAACAAAAAAAAAAATTTGACATCTTATAAAAATCATACCTTTTATAAGTGGTCGCCGTAGATCTGCGCTTTGATATAATATGCACCGTAATGTGAAAATTCACGACTTCTTTATATACAGAGCAATCAGCCATCATCTTTTACAGGTTCGTTTTATATGAAAACATGAATTTTTAAAGTGCACACTAAGATTATGAATTAAATTAAATTTAAAAAAATATACATGTATTGAAATTATCCAAAACAATTTGTCATTCAATCGTATTCAATATGAAAATGTTGTTTACAAGATTTTTGGGTGATATAAATACTTAATACCTTATTTTGCTAAGGTATTCTCTTTCCTTCAATTGACTTGGCGTGCACTTTATAAAAAATGAGCCATTATGGAGACGTTTTTGCAATAAAACACAATTCACAGGCACTCATGTAAATCATATATTGGGAAAAAAAATGATAAACGGAATTTAAATTTTCATGTACTTGCAAATTGGTATGCATTATTTATTTCAATGTAATAACATCTTTTATATTTATATATGAAGAAAAATTGGGCTATCTCAACGCCAAAACCAAAAAAAAGAGGCCCATGGGCCACATCGCTCACCTGAGCACTGTGGCTAGGTAAAAGTATACATTGGTTTATCATTGAAAAAGTAAAATCCAAAAGTAGTCCCATGAACAATCATGGATTTTCTATCTTTGACAAGAAGATTTTTAAAGAATTTTCCTATATATTTCTATGTAAAACTTTGGTTGGCCATTTTGGTCCCGCCTTACCTCCAGGGGTCATGATTTGAACAAACTTGAATCTACACTAACTGAGGATGCTTCCATGTAAATATGATGAATTATGGCTTGGTCATTCTTGAGAAGAAGATTTTTAAAGAATTTTCCTATATATTTCTATGTAAAACGCTGGTCGGCCATTTTGGCCCCGCCCTATCCCCGGAAGTCATGATTTGAACAAACTTGAATCTACACAACCTGAGGATGCTTCCCTAAAAATATGATGAATTATGGCTCGGTCATTCTTGAGAAGAAGATTTTTAAAGAATTTTCCTATATATTTCTATGTAAAACTGTGGTCGGCATTTTTGGCACCGCCCTACCCCCGGGGGTCATAATTTGAACAAACTTGAATATACACTAACTGAGGATGCTTCCATATAAATATGATGAATTATGGCTTGGTCATTCTTGAGAAGAAGATTTTAAAAGAATTTTCCTATATATTTCTATGTAAAACTTTGGTCGGCCATTTTGGCCCCGCCCTACCCCCGGGGGTCATGATTTGAAGAAACTTGAATCTACACTACCTGAGGATGCTTCCATATAAATATGATGAATTATGGCTTGGTTATTCTTGAGAAGAAGATTTTTAAAGAATTTTCCTATATATTTCTATGCAAAACTTTGGTCGGCCATTGTGGCCCCTCCCTACCCCCGTGGGTCATGATTTAAACAAACTTGAATCTACACTACCTGAGGATGATTCTCTATAAGGTTCATCTTTCCTGGCACAGTGGTTCTTGAGGAGAAGATTTTTAAAGCATGCCACCAAATTTTCATTAATTGCCAATTATCTCCCCTTGAATGAGGGCATGGCTCTTCATTTGAACAAACTTGAATCCCCTTCACCAAAGGATGCTTTGTGGCAAGTTTGGTTGAAATTGGCCCAGCGGTTCTTGAGAAGAAGTTGAAAATGTGAAAAGTTTACAGACAGACAGACAGACGGACGCCGGACAAAATGTGATCAGAAAACTCACTTGAGCCTTCGGCTCAGGTGAGCTAAAAATGTGTTTATGAAACACCGATGTCCCCGCATGGGAACTTTTAGCGAAGTTAAAACTTTCTTTGTAGCAAATCACCTAAAGTAAAGTATTCTTACAAGAAATACACTTGTGAATACGAAAGCCTAAGAACCACCTATTCAGAAGGTTAAACATTTTTAAAAGTAGGTCAATGTAAACTCAGGTGACCTATTGCTATCCGTTTTTTCCGTCGTCGTCCGTTTACATTTAAACCTTTTCAGCTTCTTCTCTGCAACTGCTAAACCTATTTCAACCAATTTAGACACAAAGCATCTATGGATGAAGGATGAAAAAAAAAATGTAAATCTCATGGACCCTGTCCCCATGGGGCCCGAAGAAGTGGGGCCAAACCACAAATTAATGCAATCTTTAAAACTCTTCTTCTATACTCCTGGACATCAAGCAGTCAAACTGTTAGTATGATTGTAATAAGCATTGAGCCCTTTACCAAAATTGTGAAATTCATGGCCCCTGGATCAAGGGCTCAAGTGCTAAGGCGGGACTAAATAAATTATATAGTGAACATGCATTATTTCGTAAAACACTTGATATGGTGCTGGACATTAAATAAGCTAACCAAGTAAATTCTCATGTTGAATAAGGTTACATCTTACAAAATTGTGAATTTCACGGCCCCTGGGTCAGGGGTTCTGGTGTTAAGGCGGGGTTCTATTAATTATATTGTGAAATGTACATCTCCTTTATAAATATTCTCTTATGCTCTTTGGTATTTTACCAATAAACTCAGTCCATAGTTATGATGAGGAAGGATGCTTCTTTCCAATTTGTGATTTTCATGATCTTTCAAAATTTTGAATTTTATAGTCCCAGGGTCAGGGGTTCAGGTGTTAGGGCGTGGCTCTATGGATTATATAGTGAAAGTGCATTAATTGTTTGGAAATCTTCTTCTCTGCTCCTGGGTATTAAATAAACTAACTCAGTATGTAGTTATAGTGAGCAAGAGTGCCTCAACCAAATTTGTGAATTTCATAACCCCTTTATCAGGGGTATTGCCATTTGGTGCAGGAGGGGATCTTTTGATTATAGAAAGAAAATGGACGTCTCATTTCCTGCAGTGCCAGAGACCCAGGAGGATTTACACTCATACCTGCAGTGGCTGGACAAGCTGTCATCTCCGTTCAGCATCAACGCGCGACAGCAGAATCGAAACTTCACTTGCTTGTGTCATCATCAGCTGCGCTGTTGGCCGAGAGGGAGAGACGCCGGAAACGTGAGGCAGAGAACCTTCGTCTGCGGAAGGAGCTTCTGGAACTAAAATCTACCAGTCTCCTTTTTCTGGAATCGTGAGTCTTCGTGTGTGTTCTTGCTGTGTATTTAACGGAACTTGTTAAATTATAGATTTATATTCTGAGAGACATTAACTGTTTCACATGATTATTCATCATTATTTGTATATAACTTCACATTTATATGATATGACTTTGTGTATACATATGAAATATAAATGTTATAATTATGTATATATATTATTATATCTTAGAATAATGTATGTTTCGCAGGAGTGAAACGGTGGATTATTTTAGTGTCTATATGTTTTATTAAATAGATATTTATTACAACGAATAAGTGATGTACATGTATTAATATGAATTGTAATATCCTGTTGTGTAATATTATGCTATTATTATTGTATTTCATTTAACGTTGGGTTCGTTGCCGACTCTGCGCGTGTGTCAGGCCCTTCTGGGCAACGCCCGTACGTCAGTTGACGGCTTGACCACCGTGACATTTGCAACGACCAGAGTACAGTACTAGACTGACATTACAGCGAGTAGGTATCCACCATCCCCATAGACATCACTGTGACTTAGTTATTTATTTATTTATTCTATTTATTTAACCTTTGTTAACCTTTATACAAGTGTTTCTCTTTCTGTAAATCACTGAATCTGGATTTATGGAAACATAATGGTTACCCCACAAAATTTGAAAAAGTCCATGTCCTAAGAGAGTATTGTTGCAAAAAAATTTCCATCCTCTGAAAATAAGCCTCAAAAGAAGCTTAGTGTACCTTGTTATTTCATCCTACATATTTTTTTTTATAAATATGTACAGAAAAATTCATTTCATTATGTGCAACGGCTGCGAGGAAAATGAACGTAGACTTGGTGGACCGACAGACAGCAGAAAGGCAATATCCATACCCTTCTCCGAAGAGGGTGGGGGTGGCTAAAAAAAACGAGAGACTCACCCGGTGCTTGAGCAGGGGACCTTCCGCATGCTTAGCGTGAATGATACAGTGAAGAATTAAATGCAAATAATAGGTTCAAAATATATCATACATGTTTACATAAAGTACTACATTATCAAAATTTTACAAATAACTAAATGTGTCCAGTTTTGCCTCTACTTAAAGCTGAACACTACTCGTAAATAGGCATAGTCCGCCATATTTCCCGTTCTTCAACGCTCTTCCTACAACTCGTATATAAGGAGCAGATCGCCTATCAGTTCAATGTATTTCACTATAGAGATCCGACGAGTGTAGACGTGCATCTTACAAAGCGTGCTACTCAATATCGATGAAATTATCAAATTTTACGCATATTTTTTCGAAAGGGACAAAAGTTTCATGGAAAATGCAGGTCAATACATTATTTACAAACAGAAAATGCACAAAAAACAAGAAATAAACGCAAAAAATCTAAGACCACGATAGGAGTACTACATGTCGGCCACGAGTTTCGAGTGTGCAATCGGGTGTAACAAAAGCGAACGGTTTATATACCCGTCTGACAGTGCCTATTTGTGAGAAGTGTTCAGCTTTAACCTTTGACTTCAGAATCTATAGGCGTCTTCGTTAGGCCACAGGGAGTTGTCATGTCACATTTTATTTCACATTAATTGTTTTCTAGCAATATATTTTTAAGTATTTTATATGCAAAATCATTCAAATCCCTTCATCATACATTGAATACCTTAATATATAGTTCTGTTTTATTCCCGAAAAACTTCCACCTCAATCCAAATACACTTAAACTTAACCTTATATGTATAGAGCATACTGGTCCTCCGGGCTGCAATCAACATGTTTTCTGATAAAAAAATCTCTCCCTTTATGGAACATTGCTTGTCTCGACTCTCTGATGCCCAGCTTATCGACCCTTCAGTGGTTAGAAAGATTTTAGAATCCCTGTACGATGTGACCTCATTTGCTGACATTACAGCGAGTAGGTATCCACCATCCCCATAGACATCACTGTGACTTAGTTATTTATTTATTTATTCTATTTATTTAACCTTTGTTAACCTTTATAACAGGCTTTTGGGTCGCTTGAAAAAAAATATTGTGTGTAAAAAAAAATAAAGTTATGGAACTCTTACAATTGGTACCTAATTTCGCTAATAGAATATTTTTTATTCACATACTCTAAAATTCTACTTTCTGTTTAAATCTATTCATAGATAAACATTCTTCATTTCAACCAAAGCTCATTCCGAAATTCCATATATTCCTCGAGATATTCTGAAATCAATGTCAAAAATGACCTACTTTCGTTTACTCGACATTAGCTTGGGCCCCGAGCCATTCATATGTAAACAGACGGTGTTTGAAGTGCAGCGAAGAGTTGCATAGTATTTGCAAGATCTTTCAACATTTTGAAGTTGATTTCTTACTCCGGATTGTAAGGTTAAGTCCTTATTAATTCCTTTCGCGAAAAATTAAGTTTAAAACGTCTGCATCAACAACTACACCGCCATGTTGATTATGAATGTAAAAGAACCTATGGTCGAACGATTTTTTCCCGGAATGCATTTTATACCTTTCGATTTTCAAAACAATTAGACAGCTAAAATGTTGTTTGTGACTTAGTAATATCATATTCCTATTATAGAACCAGAAGTCTCTGTCGATAGTGCAGCTCTACTGGTTTGTACTTATCAAAAACCATTGCACTATTTTATGTATCTTTGTGTAGTCTACTTGTGTGCCAACTTATTTTGAAATCAGACCAAAACTGTAGAAGGAGTAGCGTCTTAAAGGAATTTCACAGAAAATTCTATTTTCAGTAACCATGGCAACACCGTTCATCGAAATCAAAGACCGATGCACTATTCCATGTATCTTAGTGTAGTCTACTTGTGTGCCAAGTTGTATTGAAATCAGACCAAAACTGTAGAAGGAGTAGTGTTTTAAAGGAATTTCACAGAAAATTCTATTTTTAGTAACCATGGCAAAACCGTTCATCAAAATCAAAAACCGATGCACTATTCTATGTATCTTAGTGTAGTCTACTTGTGTGCCAAGTTCTAATGAAATCAGACCAAAACTGTAGAAGTAGTAGCGTTTTAAAGGAATTTTACAGAAAATTCTATTTTTAGTAACCATGGCAACACCGTTCATCGAAATCAAAAACCGATGCACTATTCTATGTATCTTAGTGTAGTCTACTTGTGTGCCAAGTTGTATTGAAATCAGACCAAAACTGTAGAAGGAGTAGTGTTTTAAAGGAATTTCACAGAGAATTCTATTTTTAGTTACCATGGCAACACCGTTCCCGAAATCAGAAACCGATGCACTATTCTATGTATCTTAGTGTAGTCAACTTGTGTGCCAAGTTATACTGAAATCAGACTAAAACTGTAGAAGGAGTAGCGTTTTAAAGGAATTTCACAGAAAATTCTATTTTTAGTAACCATGGCAACACCGTTCATCGAAATTAAAAACCGATGCACTATTCTATGTATCTTAGTGTAGTCTGCTTGTGTGCCAAGTAATATTGAAATCAGACTAAAATTGTAGGAGGAGTAGCGTTTTGAAAAATTGTTTACAGACAGATAGACAGACAGACGCCGGACGCATTACTATCGCATAAGCTCTTCTGGTCTCTGACCAGTAGAGCTAAAAACCATGTTAAGCTCGAATGCAAATGAGCAAATATTCATTGAGTTTATGATAAACTCCGGGGAAAATTTGTCCCATCGTTCCCGCTTTACAAGTGCTTCTCTGTTAATAACTGAACCGTAACATTTAAAAAGCCCATGTCCTAGAGAGTATTGGTGCAAGAAATTTCCATCCTCTGAAAACAAAGAAAGAAGCTTAGTGTACCTTGTTCTTTCATCCTAGATATTTTTTTTAAATATGTGCAGAAAAATTCATTTCACTATGAGCAACGGCTGCGAGGAAAATGAACGGAAACTTGGTGGGCCAACAGACAACAGAAAAGCAATATCCCGGCATAGAACTTAACTCCTCGAATGGTTCACGCATTGCGGATTCGTTCCTCGTTTCATGACAGTGGTTCACCAACACTTAATTGTAAATCCCCTTGGAAGTGCTTGAAAGGCGGCTCTTCATTCTCGGATTTCAATGGCCTTTTCCATGGCGGATGTAGAACTTGTGACACTTTTTTTAGCATTCCCGAGCTGCAATCTTTGTACTTCCTCACTGCGTTTGATCTATGTCCCGTTCTTTTCATTATTTCTTGCTCAGGGACTCCCGCGATGTACATTTGAGTTGCACATGTGCGTTTCCCGCTATGGTTTGTGAAATTTCCAGACAAACCACCGTTTTTATGCCCCCCTTCGAAGAAAGGAGAGCATATTGCTTTGCTGCTGTCTGTCGGTCCACATAGTTTCCGTTCATTTTCTTCACAACCGTTGCACATCCTGAAATGAAATTTGGTATACAGATATATCACATTAATATCTAGGTCAAGTTCTTTTTTAGGTATGATTGCACCATTTTTGACAGAGTTATGCCCCTTGGACTTAAAAAATTCCAATTATTTGCAGTTTACGTTCATTTTCTTCACAACCGTTGCACATGCTGAGATGAAATTTAGTATACAGATTTATCAGATAAATATCTAGGTCAAGCTCTGTTCTGGGTACAATTGTGCCATTTTTGACAGAGTTTTGCCCCTTGGACTTGGAAAAATTCCAATTTGGGGGGAGGGGGGCATAAGTGTTTTACAAACATCTCTTGTTGCAGTCACATTCATGAAACTTTTAAGTTTGTTTATACCGACGTTTTGCTGAGAATAACGAACTTTTACATCACTCAATGGCGGCAATGGGCGCGGATAGAAAGGTCTCCCTTCAATCGCCTTTAGGTACGCATCAAGGAAATCAATAATGCACCTTTCTCCTAAAGAAATAAACAAAAACAACAAATCACCAACCAACGATAAGAGAAATTAAAACAAATTGCTTAACAGTAACACATAATATTCTAGCATCAGATTAGGCCTAGGGCACATTTAATTTGGGGGCTATTTAAAAATACAAAAAATATAAAAATGTCCGTAAAGTGGGAGGGAGAGAGATTGATTTAAACATACCTGGATCAGAGTAGTGTTTGATGATTTTTTTGTTGGAACATTTTACTAGCCTAATCAACCTTTGTACCTCTTAGAGGATCGTCCTAGGAACTTGATATATTTTCCGTTCTCGTCCTCGCCAATCAAAAATTGTTCAGCTGTCAGACTATGGTGCTCGTCACATTCCCTCAGCCCAAATAATTTGCTAGCATAGAAAAACATCGTCAACTGCAATTGTTCTCCGTTCTCTTGTTAAAAGACTCCCTTCTCCAACAGTTCCGGAAGTATCAGATCTGCGAGTTTTATGTCACAAGCAAGTCCTTGATAAATGAGATTTCTCATTTGTGCATTAGCGATCTTCCGAAATCCAGCGATTTCTGCATTTTTTTTATCCAAGAAATTTTTTCATATATACCTTTGTCTCTTAGCTGCCTCAACAATCCACATAATATCAGATAAATTGATTTCGGTGGGTACTCCGTCCCGTCCTTTTTTTCTCATTTCTACCACGGATCTTTCAAGCCAATAACCCGTTTCTTTCGACTCCATAATGTGAAGTTCGGAATTGTTTTTAGTCCCGTTCTCTCGCCATTTCTCGAATACGTTCATGGCCATTTATTATTGCTCTTTGTGTTCGCATTCTCTTGCTCGGACACAAGCTTATTAAGCTCTTCACCCGTTACAGGTATCCTCAAGCGCGTAGATTTTTCTTCCTCTTGAACATGCTGAAGCTCAGTTTTGACGATAGGATAAGCGTCCATATTTACATCAAAAGCGCCGTAACCATTCCCAAAATTGCTGTCTTCTGTCAGATTCAGCGATAAATTACATATTCCTTCAAATGCTAAATTTTCATTCTCCCGAGTTTTACATATTTGAGAAAGTGTAAGATCGTCTATGTCATTGTCCCATGCATCAAGAAAATCGATATCCATTAGATATACATGCGTCTGACCAGCCATTGCATCATTGTCTTTATGATTCCCGCATGGACTTGTGCGCGAGAGCAAAAATGCACTGTTTAATGATTGGTCACTTTGTTAATTTAACCTTCAACTTTCATTCTTTATTCAAATTATTTATCATTTGTTAATCTGATTTGCTGTAAACATCACACAGATACAGCAGCTTCAAATTCTAAAAATCATCGGTCTGTCATGTCACAAGTCATTTAGAATACTCGTTTCTTATTGTATGCGAGATGCAGAGCAGGGGCTCGAGCTATCGCTCTCGCCTCATGCCCCGCCCTGTATCTCTCATACAATAAGAAACTCGTACTCTAAATAATACTTAAAGTTTGTCTTATTATGATTGCAGCTGATTATCGATGAATAAATAAGCATTTTACTTCAAAAGATCTTTAGAGGAGACGTCAGTAATGTAGAAAAGTATCTCTTGGAGCGAACTATGTCAAGATAATGTAGGTGTATGACTGATTTACTAGTACATATGAGCTTGAAGCGGGGGTGCCAGAAAAAGAGTTAGGTACATCGTGGTAAATGTAGGTAGGGGAAACCCCGTATACGAAACAAGTGTCTGTGTAGTTTAGATTCTAAATTGATCAAATCATGATCCCCGGGGGTAGAGCGGGGCCATAATAGGGAATCAAAGTTTTATATAGAAATATATAGGAAAAAAAAATTAAAATCTTATTCTCAAGAATCACTGGGCCAGAGAAACTGAAAGCTATGTGAAAATATTCTGGAAAAGTGTAGATTCTAATTTATTAAAATTATGACTCCGGGGGGTAGGACGGGGCCACAAAAGGGAATCCAAGTTTTACAAAGAAATATATAGGAAAAACTTTAAAACCTTCTTCACAGGAACTACTGAGCCAGAAAAGCTAAAACTTGTGTGGATGGATCCAGGAATAATGTAAATTCTAAACTGTCCAAATCATGATCCCTGTGGGTATGGCGGGCCTTATGGGGAATCAAAGTTTAACATTGAAATATGTATGGAAAACTCTTTGAAAATCTTCTTTTGAGGAACCATTGGGCCACAAAAGCTGAATCTTATGAGGAAGCATCATGGGGTAATATTGATTTTAAATTGTCCAAATCATGACCCCTGGGGGTAGGGCGTGGTCACAATTGGTATTACAGAGGGGGGAAATCTGTTAAAAAACAACATGGGCACATTTTCTCAGATGAGCGATGTGGCCCATGGGCCTATTGTTATGGTTTTGTCACTTTCTTGTATACTAGGAATAATGTCTACAGTGTCCCATAATTTGTCAATACGTTTCTTATAATTAACACACTTAGTTTCAAATGACGCTAATCCTTTCTCCGTCGCAGTGGTTAAATCATCTGCTCTGGAGTCGCGAAGTAAGGAGTCCTTACGTTGCAGGTTCGAATCCCACTGTGGGACGTGGAGACCGGTACTTCGGATGAGACCGTAGAAACTGGTGTCCCGAAGATGCTGGCACGAAAAAGATCCCTCCCTGATCAATGGACCTGAGTGCCGAGTATAGGACAAAATTTGCAGCTCTCCTCTGGCAAGTGGTGGCGTACGAGTGAAAAATTCTCGAGAGGGACGTTAAGCAATATACAATCAATTTTTCTCCGTCGGAATATGTAAACGCTTCTCTGATTGTTCCAGTTTGTCTGCCGTGATGACTGTGTGGTGATAATCCGTGGGTCATGTAGAATTTTTATACTGTACAGTTGGATAAGCAGTATAGCTAACAATGTATCGATTTCTGATGATTTATTGATAATGATGAAGATGTAGATATGTGGATATGGTAAACTTGATGTGGTAAAAAGCTACAAAATACAAGAAAAAAACTTGATGTACACACAATGACACAATGCATGAACATGTGAACATACTGTAGCACATTTGAACTTGTGTCAAATACACATTGTGATATACAAAGAAAAAAAATTTCAAAACCCCAAAGAACTTTTTAATTGTAAAATTAGCACATTCTTATATAAAAATAGGCTATAATTTCAATATTAAATCTTAATATTTAGGGAAATGCATGAATTATCGCACTCAAAAACTACAAACATTATAAGTCTGAATGATCTAATCACCTACGAGATCTAGATGTGTGCAATGAAAAACCAAAGAAAACACGACCGAAGCAATGTTTACGTAAGCCATGAGCCCCGAGGCAGGGACACATGGCCAATTAATTCATTGTTGTCATGTTTTTGTCACCAAATGTACCGTTAAATGAGGTCATTATCATTTCTGGTGTATATTAAAACAATATACTTACTTGATTTGCTTGCATGAACAGCGGGTGGTACTTAAAAAGCGATATCTTATCTCTCGATAAAGAAAAATTCAAGATGGCGCCTTGACCGGATTCTCACTCTGGCGTTCTCTCGGGAAACTCGAGAGTTAATGGTTATTTTAAAGCGCTTATAAGAAGTTGCGAATCTCTGGT
The DNA here is from genome assembly GCA_003671525.1 of Saccostrea glomerata. Classification (NCBI taxonomy): domain Eukaryota; kingdom Metazoa; phylum Mollusca; class Bivalvia; order Ostreida; family Ostreidae; genus Saccostrea; species Saccostrea glomerata. The sequence goes on along the minus strand of PRKT01000866.1, from coordinate 5,534 downwards.
TTTATTGGCCTATGTCTCTGGTCTAAGTCATGAGGTTTAGCCATACTTTCCGTTCTCTTCAACATAGCTGCTGTGTGGTGATAAGCAATCTTCTTGTCCAAATATCCTGTCTAATTGCTAGCGCTCTCGAGCGCTAGCAACTACGTTAGTCCAAATTCCTTGAATACGCATGCTCGGCCGCCATGGTCGTGGATTCTGGGAAAACTGTGAAAAACTACTACAGATAGACCGTACGATAACTATTTCGTTGTATCATGTTGTAGCATGAAATAACTGTTTATTTATATTGTATAGCTTAGACTTTAAAGATAACTTCATATTTATAATATTTCAAATTCTGAGGGTTTTTTTGCTGACGGAAAAGCCCGAGTCATTATCTGATTGTTCTAAACAATGACAAGGGAGTTTTTTTTTTTGTTTTTAGGTCACCTGAGTAAACTCAGGTGACCTATTGCCATCTGTTTTCGTCCGTCGTCGTGCGTCGTGCGTCGTGCGTTGTGCGTTGTCCGTTAACATTTAAACATTTTCAGCTTCTTCTCTGCAACCGCTCAACCAATTTCAACCAATTTTGGTATAAAGCATCTATGGGTGAAGGGGAACAAAAATTGTGAATTTCATGATCCCTGCCCCCCTGGGGCCTGAGGGGTGGGGCCAAAACCACTAAATTTAGCGCAATCTTTAAAAATCTTCTTCTCTACTGCTGGACATCAAGCAGTCAAACTGTTTGCATGATTGTAATCAGCATTGAGCCCTCTACCAAAATTGTGAAATTCATGGCCCCTGGGCTCAGAGTTTAGGCTCTAGGGTGGGGTCAAGGTTGGCTGTTTGAATGTTGAAAATGCATAATTTATTATAACTTTTCCTTCAAACTCCCAAATTTCAAGAAGGGTAAATGTTTTATGATTATATTGAAAAATGAGTTCTCTACTAAAATTGTGAAATTTATGTCCCCTTAAGGTTCAGGGTTCCATCATGTCCCAGGGTCGGGCTAATTGAAATGTAACTTTGTCATAAATGAAAATGTAATAAAAAAATATAAACATTTTCTATATTGTGATCTGAAAGCAGTAAAATGTTGGCATGAATAGCCTTCAACACTGTGGAATGTATGACTCCTCGGTTTTGGGTCCAGGCTTCAGGGCAGGGCTATATGTCAAATATATATGCACTGTTTTTGGATTTTGAAGAAGCATTTTCATCGAAATGGAGAATAAAATTATATTTAATAAATGTTTATGTGATGTTTTATGTTTTTGATCAATATCTTTTATTCATTCACGGAAGGAAAAAAAAAACCAATTGTAATTTTTTTTAATGCGATAGATTGGCCCAATCAACCCTGTGTTTAGGCTTACCATTAGAAGAGTGTTGGTAAAATGGGTAGGCAAACCCGAACCGGAGCAAATATGTCTGGCAGCGATTTTTACAAAATTTCTCTCTTAATACTTTGTCAATATGGAACTAAAATTATCAAATTTTGTTTGTTATCGGTTTTCTTGTATTCGCTACATATAAAATTTGGAAGTTGAAAAATTGCGGTCAGCCCCGGTTTTTAATTTTACCCCGGCTCGTGTTCGCCAACCCATTTTACCAACACTCCCATATTAGAACTTCCACGCATGCGTAAAAGCGATCGTCTGGAGGAAGCTTCGAAGATTTGCTTGAGTGTCCTGAATATTTACAAAATTTGCGTGTTTTACAGATCTAAGGTTTAGAATTACGAACGGTGGGTTTGAGTGTTACGGTTTTAAGTTTACATAGTATGGAATATTACGTGCTTTTTCGAATACATCGCATTGTTTTTGTTATCCATTATATTCCTTTTAGCTTTGTTGGCTTATGACGGAGATGGTGCAGCACCGAAGAAACGTTCGTTCGAACGGTGTTGAATTAGCATATTATGTGGAGTAATAAATTTTGTGCATAGATGTTAACTATTATTCGTTATTCGGGGGGGGTTGTACTTATATACTGAAAATGAATGAATGGTTTGAAATCTGCTCTTTGGTATTAATGAAATATCAAGGCCTAAGGGTCAGGGGTTCATGTATGGTAGGGGCACTACTGATTATTGCTGAATATTACTGATTAGTTGAAATGCATTTTGTGTTCCCTTACCCTGCGTATGGGTATTAAGTAAACAAACTAAGCAACTGCTAAGTGTATTGTTATGATGATCAATGGTGCTTCTTTCAAAATTGTTAATGCCATAGCATCTTGCTTAAAACATGAATCAAATTCAATCACTGGAAAGTTGTTGCATAATGCTCAGGTGACCTATAAGGCCCATGGGCCTCTTGTTTTTTTCATCTAAGCACAACCAAAGATAGATTCTAATTTCTGATTGGTCAATTCAGCCAATCTTACAAATTCCAGAAACAGAAGCAAGAATTTACACTTAAAAAACGAATAAATCCGCTATTTGTGTGTAAAAAATTCTGATGTGTATTGCTTTTAACCTAACATATCTTGACAAAGATGACCCAAAGGACCAAGCTACTTCACCTGCGTTCCAAACTCTCTGCAAAACTCTTTACAGCATACACTTAGAGTTTCTTTCTGTATTCCTTTAAACTCCCATGTATTTTTTTTTTTTGCTAAATTTCCAAGAAATTCTCTTCTTTAAATCAGCTCATACATGCAATGTCTCAATCGGCATCTTCTTCATATTATATAGAGCCCCCCCCCCCCCCCCCCCCCTCCACTAAAGGTAATATATGTTTCGTTGCGACAAAACTCCAATAGGTCACCCATTCCCCTTGTTTCTTTACCTATATGTGACTATAAAATACGCTTCACAAAAGAATATTAACGTAGATTTGACTTAAAATTTGACTAGAAACAAACATCTTCATGCTGATCAATAAATTACATTTTGTTCAGCTGGAAAACTAAATCAGTCGTAATACATGAAACATTACACAAAACATTTACAGTCAAGACATTAAAAAGAATTAATCGTTATATCGGCAAGAATCGAATAAGGGGTAATATATTCATCTAGATACTTTAAGCAATTTTTTAACACGGAACGAGACGATCTACGACTTGTCGAGGACTGGCTATGTTTGGAACACTAGACGGTCGCGAAGAACTAGATAACGGTAGAGTTGCGCTGGCCTTAAATTCACTTTCTGGCTTTTCCAGGGATTCATCAAGTTTTTTTGTATTTCTGGAAAATGGCAAATTCTTGACTCTCCAAACAGGCCCTACTGTCTGTGACAAGTACATTGGGAACTCCATGTGTAGCAAACGCTTGTCTGCATTTTTCACTAGTCACTTCAAATGTAGAAGTAGATGTTTTAAACACCTCCATCCATATACTGTACGCATTGTTAATGATTAAAACATGGATCCCATAAATTGTCTTGCGTAATCTGCCTATATTCTAGACAATGGACGATCTGACAGTGGAGGAACAGAGTTGTTGTTCTTACTCTCTGAGATAACTAATAAAATGACATTAAATTTGTGTTTGATTTTATCGGTACTTCCAATTCAACGTCAATGAATCCTCCATAATCAAATTTTCTGCTTTCAGTTGAAACGCTTGATCCTGTGTCTAAAAGCGTCCAAGTTTGTATTTTGTTGATAATAATTAGTTTCTTTAGGTTTACCGCATATTCAAGTTGGTAAATACTTTGCCATTTTTGCAGGGTCCTTAAGTTGCTTGTCTAAGGGAGACCCTATTGTACAGACATTCTAGTTTAAATTCTTTCCGTGGACATCAATTTTGTCACAATATCCTCTCTCAATCTGTCTTTCTTTTTCGCAACGATTGCAAGTTGTATAAGGAAAAATAACATGTTCCTTACTTCTCTTTGATTGTGTAAAATAATTCCTAAATCCTCTACCTAGGTGGGTTTGATCTCGATACCGAGGTTTTCTAATCTGTGATCGTTTTTCTTCAACATTCCTTTTATCTCCTCATACAGCGATATACCTTCATCATCTGCATACGGAATTTATATATTTCAGTTGATTCGAAACGCAAGAGCATGCTCTGAAGTATTAACAATTTCTTAAAGGAGGTAATTTATTAAACGAGACTGCTTGTTAGTCATCAATTCGTAAGTTCTATGGTCGATTGAATGGCCTTGTTAGCAATGCAATTTATGGAATCGAATGCTGACTGACGTTTTCCATACTAATTGTTAGACTGTTGGTCCATTATTTGTACACTGAATTGGTGAAGGATTTTTCCGTTGTTTCCTTATCGTAGCGGGGGGGGGGGGGGGGGGGGGGGGG
>PRKT01000865.1:101605-194636 GCA_003671525.1 Saccostrea glomerata | reverse complement strand
AGGTAAGAATTCCATGCCATTGTTAAACAATCTAGGTACTTCTACCCTGTGTCCTTACATTTTCACAGTCAAAAACACTTTGAAGAATGATGCTACTTCAAAGATGGGAGCTAAATTTTTTTAAACTCGTTGAGCCTCCAAACCTGCCCCCCTAATCCCAAGGACTAAAATTAAAAGATCGTTAAATTTTGTTCAATTTAATATTCCATCAACGTACTTAAGCACTTGACAAGAAAAGAAATACCGGTAATTCTATGTTGATTAATTGAAAATGTACATGTGCATTTAACGGTCTAAGTTGGACGTCTTTTGACGGAATGTTAATCGGATCTACAACCACGTGGTTTATTGATTTTTTTGTATTCACAAAGTTACCAGAGTCTACAAATCACGTGGTAAATTGGAATATTAAACAGGTCACAACCAGGTCAATGACATGTAAATACCTGTAAACAATGAAGAAAACTGTCGGCGTTTTGTACCTTTTTTCAAAAAGTTTACCCCGAGCGCAGGCTTGCCCAAAATTCTCCCTTAAATATGTTGAATTTCCAACAGGTCTACACCTTCTGCCCTTTTGAGAAATTTGGACAAGCGTGAGCTCACTTTGTCTTTCAGCTCTATAAATTGGAATAACTTTAAATAAAAATGGAGATTCGTGATTTGTATTGACCCCTATTACAAAACACAGTCCCGTTCTTTAATTTTACTCACTTTTAATTTCTGTAATTTTGCAAAGTAGCGCTTAAGAGCCTGTCTACGAGAAAACCATGCAGATATATAGAAAAATGCTCTGGTAGGCACTCTCAAGAACAAACTAATTTTTATTATTAACTTAAAGGACACTCATTGAGAGTCAGAAATATGTTGTTTATTTTTGCATCGGTTGTTTCTATTTTTAGTATCAGCCAATAATTCATTTTGGTCAATATTCAAGGGAAAATGCAAAAAAGTTGGTCTAAAATTGACAATTTCAATATTTAAAAGTAAAAAAGAAAAAAACAATATATAAATAAAAGGACAATGTTTTCTCATAGAAATAGGTTGTAAAATTCAGTTGGAATCAATTTTTTTGTAAAACCCCTATACAGAAGGCTGTCCCTAGGGCACAAATATTGGCATGGTGCCAAGAAATGGCAATGGTTTATTTTTTGTTAATATTCAGGACTACATTTCTTAGAAAGTAACGCTTCTTTTTTCAGAATTTTGTGCATTTAAGAATCTCTAGGATATTATCTAAACAATATGTAAAATCCACCTTTGGACTCTCAAGGACAGAAAAGTTATATCGTAATGAAATTACCTCAAATTCAAATGAGGGAAAAATTCATGATTATATAAGTTTTACTTTAAACGGTAATTTTTATGAATTTCGTGTAAAATATTTACAAATATAAAGAATGAAAATTATTTTTAATTTAATAAAAGCTATAAATATATTTTTTCCTACTTTTCCTGTGTAAAAAACGTATTTTACTTTTTATTTAGATTTTGTTAGAATTATCTCCCCTGTTGCGCTCTTCTGTAGAGAAGGTAGATAATGATTATGTTTACGAAGTTTATAAACAGATGTCTGTCATCTAATCTGTTTAGGCACAAATTATCTGTGATTTGAAGAAAATTGTGTGAAAGTAATTTGTTACGTATATACTAGTGGCCTCTGTATAAAATGCATAAAAATTATGAAAACCATCGGGATCGATGTACGGTTCCTTAACCACGTGTAAACATTGTGGCATCCTGAGACGTTTTGTTAGTTGTTACCGTTTTGTACGTCCTCAGAAAAAGATCCAGGTGCGTGAATTGTTAACGAGTCTTCGTGTTCTGGCTCTGATTTTGATGAATATGATTCTGACAGCGAACATTCATTTGGTAGCAAGTCGGATGTAGTGATGATGATACCGAATCAACAATGTTTGAATTTGAAAAAGAAACAGGTAGGTGGATCTTGATTTATAATACTATGTACCTTATAAAAAGGCTTATTGATATATAAAAAATAAAAGAATAAATAATTTTGATGGGGACTTGATTATGGAGAAGAGAAGATTTTTAACAAGACACTATCAGGCCTGGTACAATCACTAGATATAGTTTAATTTACCTACTTAGTTAGCTTTATTCACCTACCTGAAGTATCTTTATTTAGCTACCAAAGTAATTTATTTCTATCAAAAATACCTACGTAGCTAAATCTAGTGATTGTACTGGACCTGAATATATACCTAGCAAACCTGTCAAGAGAAATTTTTCAAGGTTGGTACTTAATTGTACATGTAGCAATAAAAATATCTGTATTAATTCAACAATATTGCAAAATATTCACATCTGCAGAATTATAAATAGCACAAGTAGCCTTTGTGGGGTGATGAAGAGGTAATGAAAAGTTGAGTGGGTCCAGGGTTTTCAAAGACTGTTTACTAATAGGGTATGTACATTAAGAATTGGATAGGTGGGTCTTCACTGTCAATTAAATCACCATTATTGCCTCATATGTGGGCTGCATGATTATAAAGAATCTCATTAAACAATTTTTTTTCCAGATATTTATGAAATGTTTGAAGATGGCTACAGTTATGATTTTAGGTTTCCATATATGATTAAAGGAAAAAGAGTTGTCAAATACTTGTGCAGACTTTTCAAATTAAAGGTCACCATGTGTTCCTTGACAGGTTTGTGTTTAAAACATAACTAATGTTATAAATAAAACATAACTAATATTATAAATATAAGTCTGGGAAACTATACTTTGTAAAGAATATTTCCTTTCATATTTATATTTCTTGTGCAATTTCAGATTATTCAAATTCATTTCCCTGGTTAGGACCGGGTGGGCTTTACAATGGGATTTTCAGCTGTGGAGCTATAGAATTACTACATAGGGTTTCCAATGTAGTTTTGTGAACAGGATCCAGAAATAAGAAGAGGAAAGACAATGCAGATGCAGCATTAGCATTACCAATTACTTACCGCTGCTGAGAAAATGGTAAGGATATGTTATATTATTATACCTCTACTTTAATTACTCTGTATAAATTAATACCATAAAACTCTGTATTTCCCCGAGAAGTGACTATTACCCTCATCTGAAGACTACTCCCTGGAAAATCAGAGCTACTCCCTCATGAATATTTATTAGTAATTTTAACCAATCAATGTGTTCAGTGGGTGGAGCGTTCAAGGAATCTCGAGTCTGTGACATCATGTTATTAGCAATGTAGCTATGACGTCAAAACATTTCGATGTGCGATGTCAAAATCATACTTGAATTCTAGCAACATGAAAACAACGATAATTTTTCGAAATGTCAGTGAAAATACTTTTTAAAAATAATTTAATTTTTTAAGGACACGATACTTCACTTATCATACAATGTGTTAAACCGCATGCATTTGTAATTATGCATCAACAGGTTTTTTTTTAAATGTCAGAATATCTGGTTAAAAAAATTTAAATCGCCTATCATTGTTTCGGTATAATAAAAAAGTTATGGAATGGGAACTCGGGAAATAGCAAATTTATAATTCCCTTCGGCAGAAAACTATTTCCTCCAGGAAATAGTTTCCTCCTTCGGGGAGTCATAGATTTGCTATTTCCCTTATACCCATTTCATATCTGTATACTATAGTACATGGACAGGAATTGCCTTGTCTGTCTGTTGATTTGCCACATGCATTTTTCCCTACTCTATTACTTTACTTCAAGGATATATGAAGCTCTTGTTTTCTTCAAAGATAGCCAGAAGAATTTGTGAAAAATCTTACCCAAGTCATTTGATGACATTTTCTTCAATTGATAAATATAAATGTAGCATTATCATAAATATGACATTTATTTAAAAACTCTTAGAATATGTCTAGTATGGTTTATTTCAATTTAATTTGAAAACTGTCCTTTTTCACAGGTACATGCTTTGAGTACTACTTTTGTGTATTTGGAGACAGTCCAGTTCTTCTTTAAACCAGAATTGGAAATTTCAGTGTTTGTTAAATTTTCTCCAGAAGTTATTGGATGCTACATAGGAAAAAAATGGGGTCATACTGAATAAAATAGTTTGGACACACCTTATAGATTCTGAAAGCTTGAGACCTCAAGATCAACCAAAATGGTGTATCAAACATGAAGAAAAAAAGACAATTTATGATTGAAGAAGCTTGTGTAGTAGCCAAAATTTCAGGGTATTTCATATATGTTATCTTATACGATTTTATCGGTACATGTACTTAAACATTGTTAATATCTTGATATTTAAAGAGACATTACAGCTCAATTTCCACATTTATGGAGAGTGTTTATTAAAACACTAATGGATTAAATGGTGAAAATGATATCGATGCTGAAAATTTGAAGCATGTAAGTTCATTAATGATCTTTACACCTCGTATTGAAGATCAGCTGGAAGTACCTTTGTTATTTTTATAGGACCGTCAAAAATTATTACAAAGAACAATTTTTTTACGTTTAAGCCAGATTTATTTACTTTTAAAACCTATAATCTTCGGAAAGGCCATACCTTCAACTTTGTGAGAAAATTAAAGAAAGTTGCGGGAAAATGTTTTGTTTCATTATTTTTGCGGAAAATGAGTTGTAGTGTCTCTTTAATATGTATCAGGTTTCACTTGCAGGAATACACAAAAATTCAGAGTAAATTTTAAGTGTTTGTTATGTTAGAAAAAATCAAAGGTCAAGGTCAACAGTGCTTTAGTTTTACCAAATATAACACTATTATAAAGACTAATTTCCTGTATACAGGTAAAGCAAATAATTCAGAAATGATTTGGGGAAACTGTGATTTTTTTCTTTTAAATCTTACCTTAATTTAGAACCATGATGTATACTTAAACAAGTAGATTTTTTTCAAGCATACAAAATTTCAAGGTCATTTTAAAATTGGAAGTGAATATAAAATATCAGGAAGCAGTCAATTTTAAGTAAATAATTATTGTTGTATGTACTTAGTTCTTGAGTTATATTAATATTTTAATCTGCAATGACATTAAAATTTATAAATGTTCTAATTTGTTGATTTTTAAAACTTGGTGTTCATTCATTTTGAGTTTGTTGCCATGACAATATGCCTGTCAAGAAAATGGCTCTGATATTCCTTTTTGTTCAGTTTGACCCTTGACCTTTGACATTGTGACCTCAAAATCTAAAGGGGTCCTCTACTTTTCAAGAAACCAGTGTACTAAATTTGATGTCTGTCAAGCAATGAGTCCTCAAGATTTTGAATGATTATCTACATACTGGTATATCAAGAATTATAACCTTTGACCTTGTGAACTCCAAATTAAAAGGGGCCATCTACTTATTAGTAGGTACCAGTGTACTATTTTTATTATCTATCAAGCAAATTTTTTTTTAAGATAAGAGCGAACACACTTGGTCTACTGATTGACAAATAGGTACTAAGCAGTATGTGAATATCACCCTGCTCAAAGGAAATGTAACATAATACAATTCTGGTCCCCCCCCCCCCCAAATTAACCCCATTTAACCCCCTAAGAAATAATTATTGATTGAAAACAAAAATGAACAATATACTGGTATTTTTTTAATAGTAAAATTTAAATTTTTGAAAATATTCAAATCAGCATAATAACTTCTTGCTGAAGTTCAGGGATGAGAAAATTTGAAAATTCACAAAAAATGTCAAACTTTAAGTAAAAAGTACAGCAACATATTTGAGAGCCCAAAGACAGATTTTTTATATAATGTAGACAGACATGTTGTCTAATAATTGTATGAGATTGGGTTGATTCTAAGCGTTACTTTCTGAGTTATAGGTTTTTGAAAACTGAATATTTTCACCAGTTTTCAAAAATCTGGAAATATGCCAGATTTGTGACCTTTTTGCACTTAAACGAGGGCACAGTTTGTGACTCTGAAAATTTTTCTGAAACAAGTGTGTCTTGTTACTTTCAGCCATATTTGGATATTTTATATCATTATCAAGTAAAATGCTGAATTTTTAAATTTAAAATCCTATAAAATTCCTGTTTTCACCCTGCGTAAGGACCAAGAATTCTATTTTTAGTAACAATGTCGATTTACCCCCTTAAGTGAGACCACACTGAAAAAAATTTTGTGGCAAAATATTTCATATTATAGAAGAAATTTACATACAAAACATGAAGTTGATCTGAGAACCTTGCTCCCATAACCTCTTGCATGGTTTTCTCGTAGACATGCTCTTACATGTAAGACCTAAAAGAATTGATTTAATAACTTAATTAGGCTAGTTTCTATACTTTATTTTTGCGCAATTTACCGGGGACCACTTTTTGTACACTAAGTGCAATCATTCTTTGTCAGATAAGATTGTTAGTTACTATGCATCAAAATCAGTGTTAAGAATTAAATCCTAAAATTTAAGATATCTTTTAAATACAAATGACATTTATTCCGTATTGAATGAAAGATATAAAAATCATCAATTTAGCCAGATGATGAGATACAATGTGTATCTTATTCAAACATTATTAAAATAGAAACAAGAAATCCAAAACGAATACACACATTTCAGAGCGTTGTGGTAGTTGAAGTTGGTTGTCCCTTCTTAAATTTGACTGCCTTCTAAATTTATGAAATTGAAGAGAAAAAAGATAAATTCACATAAGAAATAAAAGATACAAGCTTCATATTAACTTAACTAGATAATAAAATTAACATAGAGAAAGCAAAGTTTAACCTTCTTTTCATTAACAGATCGGGGCAAATTAAAATATCTGGCAATCAAAGCACGTGTTTAAGTTGTAGAAATAGATAAGAACTGTATATTGCTTTTACGGTATGGTAAAATTTTGACTTATTTCATTCGGTGTGTGTCCTTAAATAGATAACATATTCATTGAATTATTTTAAAATTCTACATTTAATTTGATCAGAAAACAGCAAACGAACGTTTCTAAGCGCCGTGGTGTTTGATGGTCGATGTCTGAGGTCAAGCAGGGCTGACTGCTCAGTGTCGTGCATCTAGGTAAAAAGAACATGGAATTTACATTCATTTACAGTTTTATCAAGTGGCATCAGGAGATATTTAAATAAATCATTTATTTCTAGCGCTCTTAATTTAAAATTTCATTTCATTTATGATGCAAAAGTGAAAGAAAACAAAAAGTTATCGATTTCAAAAAATCATTTTAAAATACAGATATGTAAAGATAGGAGATAACGAATAGTATTCAATATCAAAGTCCATAAAATAATACAAAATAGGGCATAAAACTAGAATTCTGGAATCAGGCGCTTAGGAGGATCAACGGGAAAAGTCCATCAAGATACTTTTGTATTGATTTGCAAGGTAGATCAGTATTCTGTAGTCATTTTTTGTATACGAAATAATGGCCAATCAAAATGATTTAGTATCAATTATATTTTTAAGCAAAATTTTCCGTTTGGAGTTATTGTCATTAATAATCCTCCTTATCCATGTTGACCTCAAAGCTTTTATATAATAGCCAATAGCAATCATTTTTAAACCACCATATTTATATTGCTGTATAACACCATTTCTTTTAATTTTATCAACATTTGATTTCCATAAAAAAAATTGAAAAGTATATTGCTCATGTTTTTCAGAAAATTGATTTGCGGAGTTGTTAAGGATATAAATAAATGGTTAAGTTGAGATACAAAAAGTGATTTGATTAGAGTTATCCTCCCAATGGGTGTTAAGTTTCTTTTATTCCACTGATCTATAATTGATTTGATTTTGACAAGTTTTTGTCGTAATTTAATCTAGTAATCTTTGCAAGATCTACATCATAATAAATTCCAAGAATTTTAAAATTGGTTGTCCAGATAAATTCCATCTCTGGGCAAACTCTATCATTAGAATATTTTTTACTACCTATCCATACCATTTGGGTTTTTGCACGATTTATCTTTAATCCCGACATACTATAAAGTTCTATTATTTCCTTCATTAAAGCCTGAAGTGATTTTTCTGACCCATCTAAGATTATCATTGTGTCATCAGCATACTGTGACATTAAAAATTCAGTATTTCCTATTTCAATTCCCTTGATGTTTTTATTGTTTTTAATCTTTATTGATAATATATCGGCACAAAGGAGAAATATATATGATGAAATTGGCTCCCCTTGTCGACAACTGCGCCCTAATTTGGAAAAGTACGATAAAAAAACAGCCTGGGTCACACATGAGTTTGAGTTATATTGAAAGGTTTTTATCCATTTACAAAAAGATTGTCCATAATTGAAAAAAAAATTAAGGTATTTTCGATAAATTTCCATGACACTGTGTCAAAAGCTTTTTCAAAGTCTATCATAACTAACATTCCAGGGATTTGTTTTAATTCAGTATAATCCATCAGATCGTATATAAGCCGTGTATTTTCCCCCATATATCTCCCAGGTATGAATCCTGTCTGATCTGAACTTATTATTTTAGGTAAAACTTGTTTTATTCTTTGCGCTATACAACCTGATCCAATTTTATAGATCACATTCAACAATGATATTGGTCTCCAGTTACTAAGCTGAAATTTGTTTTTGCCCTCTTTGGGTATGCTTGTAATTATTCCCTGTTTTTGTGTTGAGGAGAGAACTCCATTTTCATAACCACAATTTAATGATCGAACAATAAAATGACCCAAATTTTTCCAAAATACTTTTTAAAAGTCTGCAGTATATCCATCGCTACCCGGGCTTTTATTATTAGACATTTGTTTTGATACATTTGATGCCTCTGTATAAGAAATCTTTCCTTCTAATAGAGAACTTTCATGTTCATTTAACTTTGGGACATTATATTCTTCTAAAGACTCTCTAAGATTTAAATTATGATCCTCTTCTTGAGGCATGTATAATGTTTTATAAAAGTTTTCCACCTCTAATAGAATTGTTCTGTTATCTCCACTTGTTCATTATTTTCTGTTTTAATAAGTTTAGGGATTACTTTGTTTGTAAAATTTTTATTCTCAAGATTTAGAAAATAGTTTGTTGGTTTTTCTCCATCACTGATCCATCTGGCTCTGGATCTTATCACATTTCCCATTAACCTATGTTGCCTTATTTGTTGTAATTTTCTTTTTTTCTCAGTTAATTTTTCTATAGAAGACTCATATTCCTCTTTCAGTTTCGATATATCCTGGATTAAATCTTTTTCCCTCTGTTTATTCGTTTTTATAATAACTTCCAAATGATATTGTTTTAGCCCTTAATTCAATTAATAGCGTCTCAAGAAATAATTGATCATTAATAATTAACTGAATTTCAGAGTTAGGTATTTCATCTATAGAATTTTCTAAGTATATATTGGAACAGCATATTGTTTTTTAATTACATTAATATGATTGTTTATTAATTCAATATAGTCAGGTTCCTTCAAAAGAGAATTGTTGAATTTTCATAACCCTTTTCCATGCTTTATTTCATTAATTTGAAGATGTAAAACCACTGCTCAGTGATCTGATCTATAGCTTCCTAAAATGTCACATTTTTTAACACTATTTAAAAGAGAGTTGGAAAGAAGTATGAAGTCTAGCCTTGCCTGTTTTAAGGGATTAGATTTCCTCCATGTATATTTTTTGTCATCAAAATGATATTCTCTGTAAATGTCCACTAAATTATATGTGTTCATTATCTCAAGAACTACTTGTCTTGCCCTAGGGTTATTCACATGCAAATAATTAAAATAGTCCTTAGCTGGATCTAAAACTAAATTGAAATCTCCAACGATAATGACTTCATTATTTGATCTTGAAACCAAATTGGATATATTTTCAAAAAATGTGGGACAGTCATCATTAAGTCCATATATAGTTATTAATGTTATTTTTCCTTCAATAGTAATCTCTAATGCCAAGTAGTTGCCAGAGGTATCTAAAAACTTATCATGAACATTGAATGAGAAATCATTGTTGAACAAAATTGCTACTCCTCTTGAATTTGACATATAAGAACTAAAATAAGCTTCGTATCCCCACTCATTTCTAATGGTTTGTTCTATTCCGTTTATAAAATGAGTGTCGACAAGACACAAAATACTACAATTTTTTTGTCGAAAATAGTAAAGACATCTCTTCTTTTCATTGCATCATTTAAACCTTGACAGTTGATAGATAATATTTTAATTCCTGACATATGGATATATGATTATTTTAAGTATCGACATTTTGCAAATTTTGTCAATTCCCTCATTATCGTACGCGTATACAGCTGCACTGCACAAAGAGTTAGAAAAGTAAAGTAAGAAAAATACCCACGCATAGAAAAGATTCATTTGTAATTATTGTACATTTTAAATTGGTCGAAATTTAAGGAAAATTAATGGTCAAATATTTAGATAAATTGTACAAATATTTAGATAAATTGTAGCACTGTCATGATATTGATGTTTACCTCACTTTATGTAACTGGAAATGAAGGAAGGTTACTACATAAAGAACCAAATACTGTATATATCTGGAAAAATAAACGGGTTCAAAGTTCCGAATTGCTGGCTTCGGTTAGAGTCCTATATAGAACTGACCGGAGCACTAATATATATCTAATCCCCATCCAATCGATTTGCAATATCACTGACATGCTCTTCCATAATACGAAAACGTTCCTGCCCAAGAAAAGTACCGCCATTCCATCTCGTAACCACTGCGTCGATGTTCACTATTTCGTTAGATTGCATGTACTTCAACAAGCGGCGACCTGCCCCATGTTCACCTCCATCCCAATGGCTTTCCTGTAGCTTTTCTGATTTGTCTATGAATCTATAAACTAAGATACGATGATCTGCTTCCGCCGAAACAGGATCAATACTCACTTTTTTATAAAGCTCGTTCACCTCCTCTATCGCGTTAATCTTCTGTCCCGTGGCAAAGATCTCGGAATTCTTTACCCTGGTTGGTTCTGTGTGAACGATATCAACATTATCCAGTTTCACTGTTTCCTCCGGACTGATCTTTCGCGCATCTGATATTTCTAGCTTTGGAATAGGGTCCACATATCGATGTCCATTTGGCATGATCACACGCCCCTTTTCAACTTTACATGTTATACCGTATAACGGGTATTTTCTGCGGTTTGAAATTTCTGCGATTAAACCCCTAAAAGGTAGTAAATTAATTTCTGCGTTTTCAATTTCTGCGGTTGCACTTTACCGCAAAAAATTATTTACGGGGTGAATAGGATCACCAAACTCTAACTCTAAGATTTACTGGAACACTGCCATGATTACGTTTTGTACATGCATTCAGGCACATGAATGAAACGTGCATGACAAGAAGGTATTGCGCTATTAAACAACTAGCTTTTAGTCACTCTTTGTAAAATTATGCTTAGTCCCGAAATTAATTATTGTAGCAGCAGAACTTGTCTACTCAAACAATAATTTAAAAATCTTTATTCAAGCACCGCAGACGTTCATTAATATGATCTATCAAAATAATTTTCATAAGTATATATATGGACAATTATAATTAATACATCCAAACCATTATCTAAAATACACTTAAAATTAATTGCCATCAACATTAATTCGAGAGTTTAATTTTAAGCTAAAACAAACAGTTGCATAATCAACCACCCCGTAATCGCACGTGTCACACGCACTGAGGTGTAACTAATACTGTCAGTCGTCTGATTTGAATGAAATTCACGAAACGATCAATCCATGTTGTATACACAAGCGGTAATATTAATCACGGTCTCAAGACAAAACACAAAATTGAAAAGTGGAAAATAAGAAAGAAAAAGATCTGTCATATTTTTTTTGCAGCTATCAGAGTTTCGATGTTACCCGAATTTTCTCGCGAACAAAGACAGGTCCACGCGTGAGTCTGCAGACGCACCACTTATCATACATGCATGTATAAAATCCCTGAAGGTATATTTTAAATATTTTGCGATTGTAATTTTTGCGGATTTGTCCTATCCGCAAAATTCCGCAAAAATTGGACAACCGCAGAAAATACCCGTTATACGGTATTTTGCTTTTTCAAGGAGTCGGAAATTTCGTATACACGCTTACGCTCCTCCAGAGTTGACGCTGGCTCTTGAGTTGTAATGTAGAATGGTAGATCCACTTATAATTAAGTTATGTCATTCATCCTACTATGATAGTTTAAAATTGACCCTAGGATACATTAGCTATTTTTCGTATATATATTTTTTCAAATCATTTTATTTCATAAACTCTTATTCACCAGTGGATATTTTCATTTACTTGAATAAATTTCATGGCTTTTAATTTAGAACAAATAATAACTTCTGGTACTTAATTGTCAGTTTTCTTGAGAAAAGTTGTGGAATGAATTAGTTCCATCCTTTCGTGCGGAGATTCCTGCTTTTCTTAGTTTTCCGCCGATGTAACTTTGTTTTCTTAATCACTCAAATGATAATTTACCTTGACCTCCACTCTCAAAGATTTTCAAATAAATTTGTTTCATAGCATTGTAAAAGGCAGGCTGATAGGCTGATATAGGAGTAGAGTAGGTGCTCATCAAAATTCCAACAGTTTGTTGAAATACCAGGTCTTGGAAGACTACAAAAATGTTGTCAATGATTAACGCCGACCAAAATTCCTTTCAAAATAAAGTTCAGTTAACTGTTGATAACCAACCATAGAATAAGAATATTCCCTACGCTTTCATGAAAAAGAAATCATTTGATGTTGATTTATAAAAAAAAAAGTGTTACATGCGACAAAAATTTAGAATATTGGCTGATTAACTGATTGATATTTACTTTTTACTAAATCAACATACGATGAGACCAATCTGCAAAACAATCTAAATAGAAAATAATATTTTAATCTATATTACTTCAGTTATACATTATAGACGCAAAAATAATAATCTAACTAAAATCAAGTATATTTGACTAAATACATGTTTTCCAAGTACAGTTTTAGTATCTAGTGTGTCCTCCCTGCTTTTTGATCACTTCCTCACACCGTCCTGGAACACTCTGTATCAACTTCCGTATTTCAGCTCGAGGAATTGCGCGCCACTCTTCCTGAAGAGCCTGGAACATGGCACCAACTGTCTGTGGTGGGGCATCAAGGTCCCTTACCCGACGTCCAAGAATATCCCAGAGGTGTTCAATGGGGTTGAGGTTTGGACTTTTGGATGGCCATTGTAACACTCTGATGTTGTTCTGCGTCAGAAAATCCCTGCTGAAGTGAGACGTGTGGGGTCGAGAATTGTCGTGTTGGAACTCAAAATTTACGCCCACTCTTCGGCGGAAAGGAAGAACAACAGGCCGCAACACTTCATCTCGGTAACGGACACCAGTCACCCTTCCATCCAGTCGAACAAGGTCAGTTCTGTGGTCGTAGGTTATGCCACCCCAAACCATCACCGAACCACCACCATAGGAATCATGTTGTTTGATGGTACACTGATGATGACGTTCACGAAGGCGTCGCCAAACGCGAATCCGACCGTCTTCAAAGTCCAAATTGAACCTAGATTCATCGCTGAACATGGTATAGCGCCAGTGTCGAAGTTGTCTTGCTTGATGTTGTGTAGCCCATGCTCTTCTGAGACGCCTGTGTTTAGCAGTCATCCTCACTCCAACAACAGGACGACGTGACTTTAGACCCGCTGCTTTAAGTCTGTTTCTGACAGTACGGTCACAAATTCTTATTCATCTTGCTGCCCTGAACTCGGAGTTTATTTTTGATGCTGGTTTGAACCTATTACGTAGGGAAAGCAGCACCAGCTCACGGTCATTACGCGCTGTTTTTTTCGTTTGGAACCACGACCTGGTCTAATCTTTACGCTCCCTGTCTGGCGGTACCGGTTCCACAGACGTGAAATCACACTTTTTGACTTGTTAAATTGTCCAGCAATCTGGCATATTGATTGACCTCCGTTAATGCATCCGATAACCTGCCATTTTTGATTTTCAGAAAGGTATGTTCTTGGCATGATTCTCAAAGTACGGGTATACTGACAAGTGTCGTCTACTGAAGTGATAAATTGGCCTAATCATGCGTGAAAATCATGGAAATCAATTTTCAATAGCAAGGATTCTTATTGAGTAAAAGAAAACCTCAAACTTTCTGTTCACAAAAGCTACATAGAGCCTCGAACAAATGAGAGATGCTTAACATTAGGTAATAGTAAATATGCGTTCCCGTATTAATTTCCATCAGTATATTTCATTTGCAATTCATATTGTTTTGTACAAGTTCTGCAAACCTCTTTTAATATTACATGTATAAAATGTTGATCTCAACAAAATATATCTTTATATGATACTATTTTGAACATATTTCAATTTATTTGTCATAAAGGGGACAAAAATGCTAAATAGTTGGGACTCTATAACTTGGAAAAGGAAATATTTTGATACCCAAAATTAAAGAAAAGATATTGACAATTTTTCTGGCAAAATGGCACATGATTGTTTAAAATGGATGCTTTAAAAATGTTAGAGGTGGTCTATACGTATTTCTATCTTTTGCAGTCCTATATATCTCGAAAGTAAAATGAACTTTCTGCATTTTACTTTATTTTTCCCTTTTGAGTCTATTATTGATAATAACGAATTTAAAAATGCCAGAAAAAAGGACAGTCAAATAGCATTATTCCACCACACCTCTTTTCAATCATTCATTTATTCTTTATTTCCTCATAATATGAGATTATTTTACAATCAAAATCAACTAGGCCACATTTTGAACATTTATTTTCTTTTAACTTCCTTTTGTAACATCTCCCATTAATGCAACATCTATATTTATACAGAACATGAATAAAAGTTTGAATGTATTTAAAAATTATATAATTAATGCATGTAAAACGTATTTCTTAATGAAATGTATACATAAATTATTTGCAAGATATTATTTTGACAGTGAAAATTAGCCATTTAAAAAGAGGAAACCATACCTGTACATCTGTAAATCAGTTATTCCAAGCAATACTCCTTTTGGTGAAGATAAAATCACATCATCATCAGAATCGATAATCTCAGTATTGATACTCTCAGAAGGCAGGCGCTGAAAATGAATAAATAAACAGCAGTGTATATCGTATAATATTCAATATGTGGTGAACACTTTCCATTGAACTTTCTTTTACCTGAATTTTAGAGCTAGACAGGTGTTCGTTTGTTAATGAAGGGACTGATTTTCCAGTTCTAAAGGTATTCGAGACTTTGAATTCGAAGTTGTTGAATTGGACCACTTCATTTAGAGTGTATGGTTCTTCAGCTAGTTCGCGCCATAAGACTACACAGATTTTTAACGTTTCGTCTTTAATCTTCAATTTCCTGAAAGCGACTTCTTCCCCAGTTCGTCTAATGGTTTTTTTCTCTAGATCATTGGTCTAAAAATTGAAGTGCCATGCTGAAGTTCCCGTTTTAAAATGCAAAATTGAAATATTAAGTAATTTTGACGTTAACTATTCAATCTGATCAATATTACAGGAAATTACAGATGATTTTTAAGAAGAAATGAAAACTTTAGTATGAATCAAAATACTTGCAGGATACCATGAGAGTTACAGAATATGTTTAAAATATTGTACGTTGACATTATTATTAAATACATGTAATACGTTGAATTGTTGCAAGATGTAAAGGTGAATGGTAACCTTGTAAACAATTCCTTTCACAGACAAGATTGTCTTCTCTTGACTAATTGCTGCATCTAATATGGAAACTGGAGACTTATCTATGTCTTTTATACCACTCAACAAGGAGGATGCCTTATCCATGATGTCATCTGGAATTTCCGGTGGATCACCTGATCTGTATACATTTGTTCTGTATGTGATTTTAATCTCACTGAAAATTTAAATTATCACGTGAATAAATTAAAGTCGTGTCTGAATATTTCTTACTTTAAATAATTACATGTACAAAAATGTTATGAATTAACTATACATGCTCATTATGGTTGTTTGAAAATGCATCAAATTGAAAATAATGTCTGATAAACATCAAAGTACGAGTCGTACATGTATTTACCCGTCTCTGATGAAGAAATCTTCCAGTATGAGAACTGCATTTGGCTGTATAATGGTGACTTTTTCTGAGTCATGGACTTCAGTTATGCAGGCATGGGTGGCATCACAAATCACAGCAGTGAAGATTTTACCAGTTTTTCCTCTATGCATCTCGGAATGTTTTAATGAAGGAACATCAATAACCTTAACAGTTACGCACTCTGTAATCCGAGTTCCATTTTTTTGTGTGAAACAACCCGACAGCGATAAAGGTACATGTTTCTGAAAGAGAGGAAATATTAGGAAATATTGTACAGCTGATTTTACTTTTGGATCTTGTGAACATGTTTTTTTTTAAATGTACAGAGTATACAGTGACTGTGTATGAAATATTCCTCCATGAATATAAAAGAAATAAAGGCGTACTTTGAGAGGGATTCCAGGCCTCAGTTTGTCGAAATATATATACAACGTATGCTGACATGCAGGTTAAGGGCGTAAATCAAGTGGAAACCAAGCGGAGTTGAGCAGGCATTTTAAAATAAATGACGCCTGCAAAAAATTCCCCCCGAAATAAAAAGTTACGCCTGTACCAGAATTCGCCTGGAAATCCTTGTTATAGTATCTAATACTATGTGACATAAAACCATATCTAACCTAGACCAGGAAAGAGTTGTCCAACACCTGCATGAATATCCATGTGGTGATAGTTTGATGCATCTCTATTCCTTCATGTGCCTTTCATCAAGGCATATTTAGATTTGGTAGTAATTCTCTCGAAAAAAAAACACTGCAAATTCCGTAAAAAATGGGGTGCATCTCTTTTATACGGAAGAAAATAAAATTTATTTTGTGATATGTATCGTTAAATGATCGGTTCTACCTCGATAATAAAATGCCCATTTACTTCACTATGAAGAAAATTCTAGGGTTATCCTATTGGTTAAATGCAGAAGAAAAATTCATGTACAATTCTTGTCCTATCTGAGCTACGTATTCCGGTGTAACCTTGAATATTGACCCCAGTTGAAAATTGACCCGTGGTTCATTTTTTAACGTTGAATATTGAACCAGGAGTGTTTTTCTACCTTGAAAATGAGACCAAAAGTCTTTGAATTTATACCAGGGGTCATTTTTCAACAGCTTGATGTTTCTTTTCCTTATCCTCGATGACCTCAACAAGTTGAAAATAGACCCTGTTGAATATTGACCCCACCTCAGAGTTTGAACACTTTTTGAACTGGGAAGTTGTTTTACGGGATTTATCAGTATCTCTATATTTATATTTCGGTTTCAATTTTTTTACCTTTTCAAGAATAATAGACATAAACCTATCATCCTGTGCATATATGTACATTTTGATCAGTACGCGATTTCAGTTATCTTCAAGTATTACAACTTTATTTTTTGACAATACAGTCTTAAATCCACATCAATATTTAACTTAGCAAAAATATGAATAGAGCACAAAACAAAAATCCTTAAAATCTGGTGTCTAGAAAGTGAGCGCTATAGAATAGTATGTTGATCAGGTGGGCAGAACAACCCTTCTAGTCAAATTCAGTATAAAAAGTTACAAAATTAAAAGCTTAAAAATTAAAATGAAACACATCATGGCATCGGTCAAAAATGAATACAATGATAGGTTATATTTGTGAAAAGATCAAAATAGCGTTCATAACATGTAAGTAATGCTGACTTTTAACAAGATTGCTGAAATCTCTGTAACAAACTCATCTGTCAGTAGTCTGCCTCGGCCTAAAAATCGATCGTTTTCGGAGCATAACCTTGAGAATTAGAACTAGAGTTAGAGTCTGGGATGGATTAGAAGCTGCACTTCCCACCATCTTTGATATCAACAATTGAAAAAAGAAACGCCATCCCTGCAACTTCTTTTGATCTGAACAACAAAAAAGTGTATTCCTCTTCAAAGAAACAGAGAGAGAGAGAGAGAGAGAGAGAGAGAGAGAGAGAGAGAGAGAGGATCCTAAAGTTTTTTTCGTAGGCGAGGTATGGTGTCAAAACCCTCTGAAATATTGTGACATAAAAAACATAAGCAAAATAAATAAACGAAACGAAACAAACATGCAAACAAAAAGTGGAAAAGGAAACTTGCCAATATTGAAAACCAAACCATGTTTCTCAAATTGGAAGGAAGGGCCGCTTCAATGTTTTATTTGGCAACTTTATTACAAATATTAAATAACACTGAAAGCCAGGGTTGTGTATCTAAGGCAAACATTTAAAAAACACTACAAAAATGAAGAAAACGCCCCGGTCATAAATACATAAAAAAAACACACACACATTCTTCAAATATATCTGATACTAATCCCAAAAAGGGGAGATCACCCCCTTTTACATCCTCTAACTAACAAAATAAATATGTTTTAATAGTGAGGTTCGTTCTTGAACTGTTTGATTAACTATGCGAAAAAGATCACTTAACCTTTTATTTAAAAAAAAAAATCCGGTTTCCAAGTTGAACATCTAAAGTTATTAATGTTGTGTATAACTAAATAAGCATTAAAACTCATCATGCGTTAAACTCTCACCATTTTCTATATACATGTACTTATACACTGTATTACGTTGTTTATTGTTTTACTACTTCATTAATGGAATAACCAACCACAGGATAGGCAGACAAATCAGAAAGATCATTTCTTTAATGTTGCATATGCTAATATATATGATATGTTGTATAAAAGAATTATACAAATTAAATTTTAGATAGAATTACTGAAGTGTAAGAAGGAGGTTAAAAGAACTAATTTTTATTTCATTCCATGGAAATTAACCCACCCATTCATTAATGTAAAAAATCCGTCATGAAATGATTGAATTGCACCCTTCGTATAACATAAACTGACTGATCACATAGGCGCTTCATGGTTGCTGATCTTGTGAAAGCACAGTTAAGTGATGAAAGAATTAAAATATTGACGAAGGAAATTATGCATCGAAAACAACTGTTACGAAATAAATGTCAAGTGTGAGAGAGAGGTTTTTACTGAGTAACTATTGATCTATAATGTATGAAATATATATTGACAGTATTTTACAGAAATATCTGATGCTATATTTTTGACGTTAGATTGCCGTTAAGAATGCTCCATGGTTACAAAGCATGTCGATTTTAAAATGAAAAAAATTGATTTCTGTTAAATCTAATGGAATGAAACTTCACACATAAAAAAAAATATTTTACAATTGCCATTTTGCTTATTTTAATTTCCTTGAAATTAGTATAACAAAGATTGACATCGTCGACGAACGTCTTAGTATGTATGAACGATTATGTCCTGTTTAATGATAAAGGGATAATGTTCTGTTTTAGAACCTGTCCTGTCAATGAATACTTATCCCCTTTTGATTTTACTCAATAAAATTCAATTGTAAAAGAAATCTTTATGCTTAAAAATATTTTTAAATACTTACCTTGGTTAAATCCTTTTGGTTGTAATTTTTTGTTAAACCAAAATTGTTAATATCATACAGGTATTTCTATCATTCTAAGCTATGCAAGAATAAACATCTATAAGATCACAAAACCATTTTAACCCATTTCAAATTGCATGGTACTAGTATTTTTTCTCATGGAAACAGAATCACAGTATTTAAATCCCATAATTATCATTTAATTGTTTTTTTTTTTCACAAAAAAGTATATAATGTATTAGGGACAGGATTAAGTTTAATATTCAGAAGAATCATAAAGTTTACATATGTTACATATGTTACATACATTTGACAGAAATTGTTTACATAGTTGATATGTTATTGATCAGATAGACAGATAGATCAGTCAAATTTACGTAACGTACGTTTGTGCATTTATGCGTAAGGATATGGTCATATCAATAAATTAATACCTGGTTGATTGCTGATACATATAGCTTCCACTTCTTTTTTTCGGTCTTTTTTTCCATACTCTGAATGTAAAAAAAAATAAGGACACATAACACAAACATGTAATGCATGGTTTGATATTAGAAAAATATGCAAGTGTTTCCTTGAATCGTAATTATTACCCTTAAAAAAGAGTTAATCATACAATTTCTAATTGGCAAATTCGTTTAAGATCACAAATAAAACATAAAATATGTTTTCTGCAGCAGCAATTTATATGTACGACGCTGTATATTATGAAGTGTTCATAAAATTCTTGAGCAGCAAATTGACAATAGAAATATGCAACATCGCCCGATTTCAATTCGAAGTTATATCATCCTTCTACATTTATGTGTATTTGGTGACCTTATTTGACTTAATTTATATTTATTTTTTTTACCTCCTCCGCTTTAACACTAGGTCGTTCCAACTTTGGCTTCTTGGGAATTGGAGGTTTCTTTATTATCTTATTTTCGGTGAATGGTTTAATAGGAACAGTTTCTGTTGAAGTAGACCGCAACGTTGGTACTTGTGCCTGAGTCCTAAAATTTAAGATTTCTTTTAATGCAAATGACATTTATTCCGTATTGAATGAAAGCAATAAAAATCGCCAATTTAACCTGATGATGAGATATAACTAATTCAAATATTTATAAAATTAAGACATTGAATCCAAAACGAAGCATACACACATTTCAGAACGTCGTGGTATTTGATGTTGGTTGTCCGTTGTTGATATCGACTGCCTTCTAAATTTATGAAATTGAAAAAGAAGAACAATTCAAATGAGATAAAAAAGAAACGAGTTTGAATACTTAACTATAAAATAAATTTTCAAAGCAGGTATTACAAAGTTTTTATTATTTTTTTTTAAAATCACGTTTCATCTATAAAATGTCTCCTCTATAGAATGCATGTGACTTCCAGGCCCGCAGCGCACTTCCTTTTTAAGTTTAATGATGTTGCCTTATATTAAAAATGTATAAATAGATAAGATCTGTTTATTGCCTATACGGTTTGATAAAATTTTTTATTATTACAAACAGTGTATGTCCTAAAATAAATAACATACATTGCGTAATCTTAAAATGCTACATTGACCAGAAAACAGCAAAAAGCATACACACGTTTCTAAGCGCTGTGGTGTTTGATGCTCGAAGTCTGAAGTCAAGTTTGGCTGATTGCTCAGTGTCATGCATCTAGGAAAAAAGAACAAAGAATTAACATTCATTTACAGTTTTATGAGGTGAACTCAAGAGATATTTAAATAAATCACTTAATTCTAGTGCTCTTTATTTTGAATATAAGATATACATGATGCAAATGTGAAAGAAAACAGTGATTCTTTTCAAAAAATCATTTAACAATACAAATATGTAAAGATAGGAGATAACGAACAGTATTCAATATCAAATTCCATAAAGAATACAAAATAGGGCATAAAACTCGGACCACTTGAATTCCAGAGACGGAATCAAGTGCCGAGGAGGATCACCGCGAAAATTCATTGTGATACCATTGTATTGATTTGAAGGTGAATTGAATTTCTGTAGTAATTTTTGGTATAAGAAACAATGACCTATCAAGATAATATGAAACGTGTCAAGATTTCATGCAAAATTCGAACCATGTTTTCTTGAGCAAAGACGTCAAATCAATAAGTATTATCCTTTAATGCATATTTTGTGCTTTTCTTAAATTTCGCAAATTGAATTTTTGTTTTCCTAATCACTAAAATTGCAATTCACCTTGCCAGACACAAACACAAGTTTTCTAGTAAATCTGTTTCAAAGCTTTTTAAAAAGTCAGGCTGATATAGTCGTATAGTACGGGCTCAACACAATTCAAACAGTTTGTTGAAAGGCCAGATCTCGGAAGATCACAAAAAATGTTGTCATTGATGAACACGGTTCAAAAACTTTTTTTTTTCAATATCAAGTTCAGAGTACTTGTGTAGAACCAGAGGTCTTTTCATCAAATTCAAATATTGATGACCAACCATGAAACAAGAAAAATTCCATATCGTACTCTTTTAAAGAAGTGCGTATTTACAAACACTAAAGTGTATATTCTAACCTGAAGATTTGTTGTACAAAGTGTAGGAAAGTTGTAACTTTTAAAGTCACTTGCTTTAAAAAAAATCAATTTTACATATTTTAAAAGCAGTTAATATTTTAGTATCGAATAATGATAAGAGCTTGGTACAAGTACTCATCCGGGTTGAATGAAATGTTTTAAGCTTTGAATTTCATATTTTTATAAATGAAGGAATATATGACAAAGAGTTAACTAGCCTTGAAAATTGTTTAATCCTGTCCTTCACATTAACGGGTTTGTCCCCCTCCATTTCAGTCTTTTGCAATGCTCTCATGAAAAGAAAGCATTCAATGTTGATTAAAAACAAAATAACAGGCGATAACTAACTAGAAATGTTTAATATGTACTTAATCAAACTACAATGAGACCAATTTGGCAAAAGATGCTCATCTGAATCAAACGTTAATATTTTAATTGCTATTACTACTATTACAGATTATAGACATAAAAAAAATAATTATCTGTTAAAACATTTTATTGCAACTATTATTTTTTGTACAAGGTCTAAATTTATAATTATTTATCTGAACGAAGAGGATATGGAGATAACGAACAAAATTCAATATTAAAGTCCATAAA
Source organism: Saccostrea glomerata (assembly GCA_003671525.1). Taxonomy (NCBI): domain Eukaryota; kingdom Metazoa; phylum Mollusca; class Bivalvia; order Ostreida; family Ostreidae; genus Saccostrea; species Saccostrea glomerata. The sequence goes on along the minus strand of PRKT01000865.1, from coordinate 172,150 downwards.
ACAATTCAAAATAGGAGCAGAGCGAAGGAATGAATAGGTACCAAACGACAAGTATCCTCGGGGAAGTAACTTTAAATGATAACAATTCTATCATACGAGTTTTTCAAGAAATTTGTCATAAGGAGGCCAAAATGCTCAATATTTTGGAGTCTTTGAACCAAAAAAAAAGAAATATATTATACCCAAAATCAAACAAAAGATATTCAGTATGTGTTTTTTGCAAAATACCTCCTGTTTATTCAAAACAGACGCTTAAAAATGTTAGAGTTGGCCTTTAAGTATTTCTATCTTTGAGTTCTATACATATATCTCGAAAGCTAGTTGTATTTTCATCAAAACATTTTAATTTTGGCTTTCATTTAGTCAATTATAAATTGTTTATATTGTTAATAACAATTTTGAAAAATAGTGCAGAAAAGGACAGTCAAATAAAATCCATTCACCACACCTCTTGATACATGTAAGTAACATTAGCCTTAAAATTAGAAATGCTTCATTAACAAGTTATGTTATCTCCAGCGAAAGACCTCTTGTAATTCTTTGCTTTCATTCCCAAAATTTCTTCTTTATTTTCCTACCGACTCTCCTGAACGCTATGCTCATTTTTATGATTTTTTTTTCTTTACAGATAAAACGAAAAAAGTCTAGTAAATATTCTGTTCAAAAAATGTATTTAACAAAGTAAATACTTTTTAATATAATTTTATATTAAAAAGAGACTTTTATTGAAGATGATGCCTGTTAACTTAATGTAGGAGTATCTAGCCAATGTGCATATAAGTTGAAGTTGTTTAAACTATTGGATACTGATTGTTTTAGTTCATTTATATCAGATAAAAGTAAATTAATCATGTGCTCTGCATTGCGTGTATAAAGATAAAACCATCACTTTAACTGTTTTCTAAAAACTTTTTCACTTGATGATTTGCCCATAGCTTTTTCTTGATCAACAGTATTTTTATCTAATAGGAAAAAACTAAACATTTTAATTTGTTAAGATATACCAATTAAATGATGACGGATAAGGGTAGGTAATAATCGATCAATGTAATTCCCATACACAGTTAACTTCTTCATATTCATCATATTACTAACGAATAGATGTTTTCAAATAGATCATATACATCGTATCACTATATATGTATCAAAATATTCAAAACATTTTTTTATAAATATTAACAAGATTTTCAAGAAAAAAAAAATCGATAAGCATATTAAACTATAATTTTTCACAACATACTGGTTTTTCTTTCTATTTAAGAGACGTTTTAAAACGTTCAAATACACTTAAGCAGACATGAATTTCAAGTTTCTGATATTTCAAATGAATTGGTCGAAACAGTAGCTCAGTCGGTGAACAGATTCTGTGTATCTTTTATCTCAAGCTCTCTAGGATATATCATATTGTTACGTTTCACGAAATGTACCTGTGAAATTCGGGTTAACTCTTGGTTACAAGTTCGGAATATAAGGAACTTGAACCCTAAGTTTATAAACTCTGTAAATAATTGTCAATGAACAGTTAACGAAAGAAATGAATACTAATTGATTTAATTTGACTTTATTAATTTGACTTGTATAATTTAATGACAAAGTGATGTATTTTGTATGTTTTATATGGGTACAACGTTATTAATTTTGTTAGGTAATTTTGTTGGTCAAAACCCGCTAACTTATTGATTGTATTGATTGTGACGTAATAGGTATCTGATTGTCTCTTACGTCATCATAACAACTTTTGTCTATATAAACCAGCTGTTTTGGGTTTAGACTTCAGTCGGCTGTGGGGAGCGACTCGGAGCACACAGCCTTCCCTGGTAAGGGAAAAGTGACCTAAGTCACTTTGGGGAACGACTCCGTATACTTCGGTTATAAGACGGTACCAAGTCTATGTATACGAAATCATTAAAGGGAACCAAGTTATTGGGAACGTCCTGGATTGACCATCGGTTGGTCACCTTTTTGTTAACCAAATAACGTTGTACCAACCAAGTTACAGTGTACCATTTTGTGTGTTTATAAGTGAACCATTTGATCGTCTTAATAAATGTTATAAACTTTTAACAAGTGTTATTCCTTACAAACATTATTTAAAGTGACCAAAAATTGGTCATTACGTCAACCAGAGAAGTGACCGAAATTTGGTCATTACGTCTACCAAAGAAGTGACCAAAAGTTGGTCATTACGTTAACCAACTAAGTGACCAAAAGTTGGTCATTAACGATTTTATAAACTGTGACCAACGGAACCATCAAACCTCGACCAAGTGACCAGAAAACCAATAGCGGCCCACGAGTTTATTACACGATACCCTCGGTCTCGTTACATTGGTGGCAGCGGTGGGATCCGCTATTCCGTGAATTGTGAACCTAAACCATTTCAAAGATGTCGAGGAACGAAAAATCGGTTGAGGAAAGTGACCATAATACAGAACCAAAAGAATTACAGTTTATCGACGGTACTCCAAGCAAAGAAGTTCTTTTGCGGGTTAATAACAACGACCAGATAGGAGACGGCAGCGCAGTCAACGCATGTACCAACGACAGTCTTCACATAATTCTACAAGAATTAAGAACCTTGAAGCGTCAAATGAACCTATTACAGTCTCAAGTGAGACCAACGAGTGCTAATGACCAATATGTAGACCAAAATTGCGTGCAATCCGGTACCAGTACAACGTCTAAAGATGACCAAATGTACAGTGAACATCGCCAATACAGAAATACGTCTCTACAAAATTCGTATGACGAATTTCGTAATTATGAACCTTCAAGAACAAGTTGGTCAAACCCGACGGTACCACGAAGTTACTCTACCAATGATGAGACCAGCAAATTTCAGCCGACAATGCGCAGCTTCGATTACGATGTACCAAATTATGGTCACACAAGACAAGCCTATGACCACGGATTCAGGCGTACCACGGAACTTAAAGGGAGAAAACCAGCAACATTCGATGGTACCATGAACTGGAACGACTATATAGTTCATTTCGACATGATCGCCCAATTGAACCACTGGAATGAGGAAACAAAGGCATTAGAGTTAGCTACCAGTCTACGCGGCCCGGCACTAAGCGTTTTGAGTGACCTACAACCAGAATATCGGTATAATTTTCGTCACCTTGTTACCGCACTAGCAGCAAGATTTGACCCAGAAAACCAAACAGAAATCTACAAGACGCAACTAAAGAGCAGAATACGGAAGAAAAACGAAACGATCACAGAATTAATGCAAGACATAAAACGACTTACGAGGATGTCATACCCAAACGCACCCCTAGGTTTCCGTGACCAGATAACCAAAGATTCGTTCATCGGAAGTTTAAATGACCAAGAAATGGAATGGGCAATGTTTCAAGGAAAACCTACAGACCTAGAAGATGCAGTGCGACTGGCATTGGAATATGAGGCCTTTCAACAAGCGCGGGGGAGACGAAATAAAGTTGCAGTGCGAATGCAGACAGAGGAACCAGCGTATACCGACAGAAATAATTACGAAACAGACCTAGTGGGCATGATTAGCCAAAACACAGATAAGAAGTTTTACAAGAAAGGTCCCTGTTTCTACTGCAAGAAAGATGGTCACATCAAAAGAGAATGCAGATTACTACAACGGCACCTAAAAAATGAAACATACAGAAACCAAAGAAAACCAGAGTACGTAAAGGACGTGACGACCAGAGAACCTGAGAACCAGGGAAACGCACAGTAGTTGACGTCGGCGGCCAAACGTCAACTACAAAACAGAAAAGGCCACATGTTTTTGGGATAAAGAACTCAAATACTCGCAGTACCAACTTATTAACAATTGATGTGCTTGTTAACAATGTAAAAATTAATTGTGTCATTGACACGGGTTCAGTAATAACAGTTATCCACCCAAAGAAATATTACGAGATAGAAAGATGTGTGAGACCTAAATTATTTCCAAACCATAGTAACTTACAAATGGCAAACGGCGATTTAGTTGTACCAGAAGGTCAGACTGAACTTCAAATTGGTATTAATGGTGAAGTTACGGAACACAAAGTGGTTGTTGCTGACGTTGAGTCAAATATGATTCTAGGCCTTGATTTTCTTAAACAGCATAACTGTCAATTAAATTTGGGTGAAGGAACTCTTACATTGGGAAGCAAGAAGTTACCAGGTGACCTGAACAGTGAACAAAGTCCTGTGTTCAACATTTGCGTACAAGAAAGTTTACAATATGATAATAAAGACCGACGACCGTGTGAACCTTGTGACGAAGAGGAGACAAACGACGCTGAGAAACATATCAGAGACTGTACCGTTGGTGACTCAAAGAAGAATCAACCAAGGGAAGTCAGAGGAAAACTGGGTCAATTTTTAGTTAGGGAACCACTGAAACAAGTGGCCAACGGCATCCTTGGTCCTTTACCACGGACCAAGAAGGGTAACAAGGACGTTGTTACCAGTTCAGATTATTGCACCCAATGGATAGAAGCAACCGAGAACCAGAAACGAAAGTATGGCACCAAGTCAAACCAAATTCAGTACACCCCAGGACAATGTGTGTGGATTGCGTCAAAGTCAAGGACCAAAGGAAGATGTCCTAAACTTAAGGTTCATCGGAATGGGCCTTACACAGTGCTACGTGCCGTGTCCGTCCCGGTGTTCAAAGTGAGAAAGTCTACAGCCGAGAAGCCAAAATATGTGCATTGTGACCAGATGAAGCTGTTTCGTGGTGAAGCAGATGACATTATATCCGTGTAACGCGTATCTGAAACACATTTCCGGTGACCATGTATAAGTCATTGATAAAATACCCCGAAACGAGGACGTTTCGACTTAAGAAGGGGGTAATGTTACGTTTCACGAAATGTACCTGTGAAATTCGGGTTAACTCTTGTTTACAAGTTTGGAATATAAGGAACTTGAACCCGACGTTTATAAACTCTGTAAATAATTGTCAATGAACAGTTAACGAAAGAAATGAATACTAATTGATTTAATTTGACTTAATTAATTTGACTTGTATAATTTAATGACAAAGTGATGTATTTTGTATGTTTTATATGGGTACAACGTTATTAATTTTATTAGGTAATTTTGTTGGTCAAAACCCGCTAACTTATTGATTGTATTGATTGTGACGTAATAGGTATCTGATTGTCTCTTACGTCATCATAACAACTTTTGTCTATATAAACCAGCTGTTTTGGGTTTAGACTTCAGTCGGCTGTGGGGAGCGACTCGGAGCACACAGCCTTCCCTGGTAAGGGAAAAGTGACCTAAGTCACTTTGGGGAACGACTTCGTATACTTCGGTTATAAGACGGTACCAAGTCTATGTATACGAAACCAATAAAGGGAACCAAGTTTTTTATGAACGTCCTGTATTGACCATCGGTTGGTCGCCTTTTTGTTAACCAAATAACGTTGTACCAACCAAATTACAGTGTACCATTCTGTGTGTTTATAAGTGAACCATTTGATCGTCCTAATAAATGTTATAAACTTTTATTAACAAGTGTTATTCCTAAGAAACATTGTTTAAAGTGAGCAAAATTCGGTCATTATGTCAACCTATTAAGTGACCAAACGTTGGTCATTACGTCAACCAAATAAGTGACCAAAAGTTGGTTATTACGTCCACCAAATAAGTGACCAAAAGTTGGTCATTCTGTTAACCAATTAAGTTACCAAAAATTGGTTATTAACCATTATATAAACTGTGACCAACGGAACCATCAAACCTCGACCAAGTGACCAGAAAACTAATAGCGGCCCACGAGTTTATTACACGATACCCTCGGTTTCGTTACAATATCAACATAGAAATGGAAATTACCAATGTTAATCGACAGACAATTGATATATCTTAATGTCAAGTTGAAGGCCAGAGGAAGTATTTTTTTCTTTTCACGCATAAGATTTTGCACAAATTCTGTTTTATTTGAATACAAAAAAGGTCTGCTAAAAACGGAGCGCAATTGGTACCCATTGCATTTTAATAGATTGTTGGAAGACCTGGTCTCCAAAACCCACGAAGATATTGTCAATCAGAAATGCAACTATTTTTTATGTCAACTCCAGAGTACTTGTGTGTGCAATCAGAATGTGTTTTATCAAAATAATTTGGCAAATGACCAATGCCCAGGTAAGTAAATTTTCGATTTCCATTTTCATTATAAAAAGCAATTGTCAATGATATGAAAAAGCCTGGACTTAAATTTATCGTGGGGAACGGCTGTGTATAAAGTTGAAAAGTCGTAGGTTTATAAGCTGTCAATTTTGGTAAAATCTTGTGATTTCAAATTGTCCCCAAGTTCTCTGGATTTTTGTAGTATCCACATCTGATTTATACCACTTCTTGAATATATTGATGTACAGTACTTCTTAAGTTTTCCCTTAACTTCCGTCAATATCGTAGTGAAAAGGAACGAAAGAGGCTTGGTTGAACATTTAATTGAAACAGCACTGTATCTTTGTTTGTGTAAGGATTCATTAACATATAATGAGTTTTTTATTTAAAATTGATTGTTAACTCATTTTTTTTTTCTAAATTCAATTTAGCGTATTGATTGATTGATTGATTGTATATTGTTTAACGTCCCTCTTGAGAATTTTTCACTCATATGGAGACGTCACCGATGCCGGTGAAGGGCTTCAAATTTAGACCTATACTCGGCACTCAGGGCCATTGAGCAGTGAGGGTTCTTTATCGTGCCAACGCCTACCGTGACACGGGACCTACGTTTTTTAAGGTCATATCCGAAAGACCCGTGACTTTCACTTCTAGTGCCGAGCGCTTGGCGAAGGAACAGTCACTACCTTTGTTTACGTCTTAGGTATGACGCGGCGCCGCGATCGAGAATCGAACCCGGGCCTCCCGATCACGAAGCGAACGCTCTACCACTAGGCTACCGTGACCGGTAATTTAGCGTATTGATAAGATCGCTATGTAATATAGTTTCAATAACCTTGATACTCTTATCTTAAACATTTTGTTGTATCATCAGCATACATGTGAGCTGCTGAATGTTTTACGCAGTACATGTAGTCATCGACATAAAGGATGAAAAGCAACGGCCCAAGTATTGATCCTTGAGGAACGCCTATAGTCATGTCTATTTTTCGCTAACTGAGCACCATTCCATCTGACACATGATATTCTGTTCGACAAGTACGATTTGAACCAATTAAATGAGACTTTGCATATTCCAAAAGATAGTAATTTGTGGAGAAATACATTATGATTCACCTTTTCAAATGCTTTGCTGAGATTAACAAAAAATAAAACACCAGTAAGTTTACCACTGTCAATGTTTTGTAACCATTTTTCAATTATACGAGGGGTGATAAAAAAGTTCGCAAACTAATTGAATAACTTCCATACAAGAAACAATATATTTGGTTTTAATGTTGATTATATTCTAAATTAATCCTCCCCAATTTTAATGCACATCAACCACCGTTCTGCGCATGCGCGAATCACGTGATATTGGCGGTCATGTGACCCCACTCCGTAGCGTTCTGTCACAAAAGTTAAAAGATGTTTCCGAGTTTTATATTTCTTTCCATATGGGTTAATTTTTATGACAAGAACAGTTAATTTGTCAGAAATGGTCATATCTCGGCAACAGAATGGGTGGATAATAACATCCTTTCCAAAAATAAGCATGGCGACCATTAAAACACAAATATTCTGTCTCAGGAGAGACCTTTATACAAGGTGGATAGAGAATAGGTGCATCCTTTTTATCATGTCAAATATGTTTAAAATCTAAAGTAAACGATATCTTATGTATTTAATACTTATATCATTGTTCAAATATTCAACTATTTTTCAAAGTGCTAATTGGAGGTCTTTAATAGCAAATTGCTTAATTAAAATTACATATCTTTTCAAACTTGCTTTCACTGGGCAAGATGACAAGTATCATTTTTAACCATCAGCCTTCCTTCACTAAAACGATTAATGCAATCATTAATTGAATTTATAGGAACTCATTTATCTCAATAAACTGTGTACAAATTATTATATGATACTATAGAGGGCTTTCTAAGATATTACAATAAATTGTACAGTCGTTTGTTGAGCGAGTTCGACTGAGACAACCATTTTTCGTCACAAGTGACCTAAATAGTGACGTCATTTTCACATTGTGACGTCACAAACAAGGAGAGAAACTTTCTTCAGCATATGCTATTTATAGACCTTGTGTATGGCTATGTGTGTACCGAATTTCATTCTAATCTGAATTGTGGTTTTGTAGATATAGAGATAGTTTGCGAACTTTTTTATCACCCCTCGTACTATGAAATGCTGTTGTGCGTGAATGCTTTGGTCTAAAACAAGACTGTTTTTCATTTGTAAGATTTTCATGCATGAGGTATTCATAAAATGAACTGTGAAGATGTCTATCTAAGACTTTGCTTATGATAAGTAACATCAAAACTGAGCTATAATTGTCGAGCAAAAACTTTTCACCAGCTTTATACTATGATGAAACCTTATTACTTTTCCACTCATCAACAAAAACACCCGAGTTGATTAAAAATTCAAAACATGCGTTTAAATATCTCCTAAGATATGAATATTTTGCTTTAGGATTTTTTAAAAAAAATTCATCCAATCATGTGGCTTTTTATTTGAACATAAAAAGTACTTCACGGATAACAAAGCTTTCATTAACAAAAGGTATGGAAAATGAATAATATACAAGCAATTACTCGATCAATCAACTTTTTTTAAGAAAATACGGGAATATCAATAATCGATGACGTCATAATTTTCATTGAGAAGGTCACGAACACTGAACGCAAATTGGTGAACGATGTGTGAACGGTGAGTGGATGCAGAACGCAAACGCGAGCGCAAAGTGAACGGTTTATTCGCAGGGTTCTCCATCATTTGAGATTTTACTGTGTTGCAGAGTTTACGCGAAGCACTAATATTTCGCGGTATTTTTGCGAACAAATTCGCAACTGAATCCCAATGCATCATAATTCCAAAGATAACAAGCACACACTTCTTTAAAAATCGCCAATTCGTTAAACAAATGGTATGGTCGTACATACTGATAAAAGGGAAAAAACGTTCTGAAAAGCAGAGGAAATTCTGACCGATAGTCGAACTAAACATTTTTGAAAGTAGATTTGCCGCGTTTATTTATCAGGTTTCTTGATCGAGTTACCGCATTACAAAAAAAGGAACTTCAGAACAGTAAAATATTTTAAAGAGTTCCTTCAACATGCTGAAATTTCAAAATTTTCGGCAATTTATTTTCATCAATTACATAACATCGGCACGATGTTATGTTTGACTTACAGTGCTTACACAATTCTAGAGCCCTGGTTCTATAGGAAAGACATATTTAAATATTTTTCATAAATAATACATTGTATTTTATTGCAACTACCAATTAACCGGTACACTGAATTGTGAAAACAATAGGTTTCTTGATCGAGTTACCGCATTACAAAAAAGGGAACTTCAGAACAGTAAAATATTTTAAAGAATTCCTTCAACATGCTGAAATTTCAAAATTTTCGGCAGTTTATTTTCATCAATTAAATAACATCGGTACGATGTTATGTTTGACTTACAGTGCTTACACAATTCTAGAGCCCTGGTTCTATAGGAAAGACATATTTAAATATTTTTCATAAATAATACAATGTATTTTTATTGCAACTACCAATTAACCGGTACACTGCATTGTGAAAACAATTTATTTGTCTTTGTTCCGTCATGCGTAAAGTCCGGCGAGGGTCTAGGAGATAATTGATTGATTACTCAAGGTGAAGCCCTAGTAATTATGTGTTATAACTTTTTGAATTGAAAGACGGTAGAATTGTTTGATTAAAGTTTCAGTTTGAGAGAATTTGTGCGTAGATTTTCTAATTTTCACAACTCTTACTGTGTCGGAAATTTTTTTACTGTGTCGCATGCTTGAAATTTGAATCGTTACTGTGTCGGAGAAAATTTTACTGTGTCGGGAGCAACACAGTAAAACAGCTCATGGAGAACCCTGATTCGTAATGCCTCCGATCTTTTCCTTGCAATGAAAATATTCTATTATTCCGTAATTTAAATTTCAGGTGCTTTAAAATAAATAAATTATAGATAAATAAATAAATAGATAAATAACAATATTTTTTTCTGTACATATATGTACCTTTATTTCAAATCGATTTTTATAACACAATTTTACAGTTCACGGTAGCTCAGTTATTAGAGCTCTCGCTCTGTGATCGGGAGTTCGTGAGTTTGTATCTCGGCCGCGACTGACCTAGTCGTTAAAATGGGTAGTAAATATTCCTTCGCCATGCACTCGGCACTATGAAGTGAAAGTTGCGGGTCCTTCGGATGAGACCTTAAAAACCGAGGCCTCGTATCAGCGGCAGGCGTTGGCACGATAAAGATCCGCTCAATTGCCCTGAGTGCCGAGTAAATGTCAAAATTGAAACCCTTCACCGGCATACGGTGACGTCTCCATATGAGTGAAAAATCCTCGAGAGGGGCGTTAAACAATATACAATCAATCAACATTATAACACGATTTTAGTTGCCGTCAAACATGTGTATTAGCTACCGAACGAGTGTAGTTTAAATATGAAATTAATCTATTTATATAGTAAATATGCTTATTCTTTTCACTGATAAAATAATTTGGACTTTAGAAGATAAAACTACTAATTATAGAATGAATTGATTACATTGCACGCGGTTGAAACAACCCTACATGTATTTCCGTGCAAAGGCGTTTCTGAGTAAAATAACGGAAAATTGTCGGAACAGGTGTATTCTAAAATACTATTGTTTTATGACTGTATGATGTTGCTTTCAAGACTGATTTTCTTGTGTTACAATACACATTAAATAATAATTAAAATATTCTGAAAATACTCACTAAGAATTTCATTTCGGGAGAAAAAGGCGGCACCTGAGAGTCTTAATTATACTGAATGGAAAACATATATTTAGGCACGGTGAAGGAATGAATTTTCATTCTCTTATAATAGACTATTTTAAACAGTTGGTCTTTTCTAACATTTAAAATCACACTATCAATTTATTTAAAATTATTTAAAAGGGATGGATACATTTATCCAAGTTTATCCAAGTTAGAAAAGTAAACTTTTCTGAAAATAATTCAGGGGGTATAAAGCCCATTAATAGGCATGGATGCAAGTTTTACCCATCACAGTCATGACTGATATCTGGAGAGGAAGGATCGCGACTGTTTCAGGCCGCTCAGGGCCCCCACTAGTAAAGTGGCGGCGCCCCAATTCGTAGATGCTTTCTTCAAGCATATACGAGTGGGGTCCTGTGGCGAACTGAGCGGCATACATCACTTGAACTCTGATGTTATATTTGTTCATTATTGGACCGTGCACCACATAGGGTCAAAGTTGAATGCCATGCAAATATTGCGACAGTGTAAACAAAGCTGTTTTTCTTCCTTGACTTCTGCACCTCCCAGAGTCGTGGATGTGTCAATATTATTGTTGCACTGCTAGTTTTTTTATTATTTGATCTTGACCTGTGTATCTCCAGGGGCAAGGTCACTTGATATGTTGATGTTATACTGAAATGTTGTTAACCGTTACTTCTGCATCTCCTAGGGTCAAGATCACCTGATTTGTTGTTGTTGAACTGAAATGCTGTTGTTGTTGCTGGGCCTACTCCTTGTTTTGGAGGCGCGAAAGAATATTTTGATATATTATTCAGCCGTGCTCTAAAGCGCCAAAAAAATCTTTGATTTCTTGCGTCTGTCCAGGATACATGTAATATGTCATCTATCTGGCCTGTATGCGAATAAGATGCTTTTATCTTGGCAGCGCAATATTTTTGGCGCAGTTATCTCTCCTTTGTTTTTGCACGAGTTGTCTATCTTTCATTTATATAAAGAAAGGCACCCGTGCTGAAGACTCTCTCTTTGCTGGTTGCTCGCTAGTTGCAAGGTTGGTGTTAATCAAATTTTAGAAAACAATGACTAAGTGTAGATTTTAAAAATCCCTCCCTACCCTTAATCCCCCAATTGTTCATGTTGAATAGATACTGTTGGTTTCTGTTTTTCTTTTCAGTGGAATGTTTTACGAAGCAAGTGATCATCTCTACCAACATATTCGGCATGACTGTCACTTCTAAAGATGGACTGCGAACTGGCTTTTACAAAGTATCTGGTCGTCTGTACCTAAATATTCGGTACGACTGTCAATTGCAAACTGAGCGGCATACATCACTTGAACTCTGATGTAATATTTGTTCATTATTGGACCGTGAATCACACAGGGTCAAAGTTGAATAACATGTAAATATTGTGACAGTCTAAACAAAACTGTTTATTTTCTTCCTTGACGTCTGCACCTCCCAGAGGCGTAGATGTGTCAATATTATTGTTGCACTGCAAGTTTTTATTGTTACACATTGGCCTCTGCATCTCCCAGGGTCAAGGTCACCTGATGTGTTGATGTTGTACTGAAATGTTGTTGTTGAACTGAAATGTTGTTATTGTTACTGGGCCTACACATTGTTTTGGAGGCCCGAAATAATAATGATATATTATTCAGTCGTGCCCAAAAACGCCAAAAATAAATTTTAAAAAAGTGCTTTTGATTTATTGCCACTGTCCAAGATAATACTAACTGTTTTACAGTCAATTGTTCATCTGCTGACATCCAATCAAGTTTTCAAATAAGGGTTCTGATGGCGTGTCATTACATGTAGGCAGCATCTAAGATACAGCGCGCTTCCCATTTCTGTAACTTGTGAATCCTTTCGAGGCTTGAGGCTGATGCATTACCCCAAATTGTTAAACAGTATTTAATTGATGGCATTATATAAGCATAATAGATTAACTTTATGGTATTTAATGGGATATATTTCTTTATTCTTCGTATTTACAGATATCTTTCCAGGCATAGATTTACAAACAGCATCAATATGCGTATTTAAATTTAGTGAGTTATCAATATGAACTTCAAGCAATTTTTCATGTGTGACACTATCAAGAAAATGATGTGAACTTTGTAAATTTGGATTTTTGTTCGTCAGTTTTGATCGTCTCTGATGTGTGCCTATCAACATGCATTTTGTTTTGCTAGTGTTCAAATATATCTGCTTTTGAGAACACAATGTTTCGATATTACGTATGTCCGAACATATACTGAAAGGAAAAAGAAACGCAGGGTAGCATAATTGTCGATAAAAATTTGACCACATGACCGAAAATTACGAAAATTGATCAGATGGGAAATTTAGTTACTGTGCATCAAAATCAGTATTCAGAATTACTCAATCATAAATTTTTTGACGTCACGTAGGGAAAACGCTAAAAACGTTAAACAGGTGTAATTTGATAACGACGTGTTTGTCCACAAATCTTGTTGCACTATTTAATGCATATGAGGTATGCACATCGTTTTTCAATATTAAGAGACATTTTGAATTTATTGCAATCTTGGCACAGTTTACGGAAGTTCAATGGGGTCTTGTTTTCGAATAGCCTAATTAATGAAAAAGGCAACAACGGATTTCTAAGCAGTCTCTTGTAAATATTCCCCCATCAAACTTTTAAGCCGTTGTCAGAGAGGGTCTGGAGTGGATTTCAATCAACCGTGACGATGACGTTAACGCGAAACAGAGCCATATTACGAGCGGGTTATTCGTCCTGCCATCTCTTAAATAGCTACCTTACTACCACAAAAACAGCCATTTATAGTGTACACGATTATAATCATTACATTCATACGAAATTTGAAAGAAAACAATTCCGCAATTTGGTTTCTTGAGCAAGTCAACTTACTGTGGTATTCCTCTCCCTGGCGCATGCGCGCGCTGTTTGACTTATTTTTTTTTGCGTGGTTACCCATGCTAAATATAGCCAGGGTTTGAAAGAAAAACACTCTGATGAAATTCCATGCAAAGGAGAAATAAGACTCTGACAGATTCACGAGATGGACATTGAACATAATGAGAGTTTTCGATTTTCCCTTTTAGGGGGTATCGTCATTTGAGCTTCAATAACTCATGAATAATTACACAAAATCATATGAGAATTTGGTTATATCTTTTTGAAAGATGATTTTAAAAGTTAGATAGGAAAACTAAAAAAAATTTTAAGAAAAACATATTTAATTCACCTCAATAGTTTACCCTGCGTTTCTTTTTCCTTTCAGTATATTTGGAATGGAGGAAATATTACTGTGAGAAAAATGAAGAGTAGCATAATCCGCAAATAAGTCAATGCTTAATTTTTCTATGAATGAAATGGGATCATTGATGTAAAATATGAAAAGAAATGGCCATAAAATTTATCCCTGAGGCACTCCAGCTGTGACTAACTGTTTTTCAGATTGTTTTATTTTCAATATGAACACCCTGAAATCTACAATTTAAATATGAGTCAAACCATTGTATTGCTATGGGGTCGAAATTGTAGCAACGTAGCTTTTTAATCAAAATATTATAATTCATAAGATTAGTTATAACATTTCATCAATTAGTTTAGTAAGAGCAGTTTGGCATTCATGAATGTGATTCTCTGAATTCTGATTGTGATTTGCACAGTAAAACGAAATCTGATAAGAATTTACGGATATGATTCGCAACATATTTTTTTCAATTAATTTTGGCAAAGTGGAGAGGACAGATATTGGCCTATCATTATCAGGATCAAGTATATCTCTTTTCTTGTATATTGTTGTTACCTTTGTAGATGTTAATACATTTGGAAATATTCCTATAGAAATACTGACATTGATTAAATGGGTGATAGATTTGTATAAGGCTGGTGCAGCATGCTTTTGTACGTGTAGTCGTGGACCTATGGTATTGATACCAGCCGTTTTATTTACATCCAGTTTGCGTTATAAAGCTAACACTTCTTTTTCATGTATAAGGGGACTGCTAAATGTATCACCATGTTCAAGCTTGGTTTTTGTAAATTGTAGTAATTTCTCATAATCAAATTCTTTCCGAACGGTAATCGAGACAAACTTTTCCGATATATCTGTGAAAAGATTGTTTAAAATCTCAACAATTTCTTGCATATCCTCAGTGGTGTTATTATTGTCAGAAATTGACATTGGTACAAAATAGTGTGATTTTGATGCTTGTTTATTCAAGTTGTTCCATAGCTGATCTATAATATTTGATCTTTGCACTGTCTTTCAGTGCCTTGACCTTGTTTCTCCAGATTTGGAAGTTTTCAAAGTCACCATTTTGATGGAAACTGTCACGCATATGTTGCGACTTAGTGATTTCTAGTGTTAACCATTTAGGGCAATTATCGTTTTTTGCTCGCTTAGTTTTAATCTTTGCATGTTTGTTCAATACATTGTTAAATAGGATGAAAAAAAAATTCTCAAAATTTAATTTGGGTCACATATGCTTTACATTGTCGTAAAATTAGCACTTTATAAATCATTTAGAAAAATTGTGCTCACTGAAGTTTTTTAAGCATCTGTATGTTATCTCAGTGCGATTTCCTTTATGTAAGAATGTATTTGTTTTTCTTGTGGAACATACGTGGTAATGGTCTGACAAACTATGGGGGGCACTTGAATTACACACATATTTTAAGGTAAATTAGTGTAAACATGGTCAATGAGTGTACTTGATGTTTTTGTAATTCTAATAGGTTGTTGAATTATTTGTGTAATATCAAATTCCTCTAGAACAGATGTCAAGTACCGAGAGGGTTTTTAGTCAGGTTAATAATAAAATCAAATGTTTGTATAATTTTTTCATCACAGAGGGAGATACAATTTATCTCCCTGGCTAATTATTGATCAACCCAGTTGGAGGTGGCAGAAGGAGGCCGAAAATTGAATTATATATTGGAAATATAATTTTGAGCCCTACTTTTTTTCTATTTCATTTTGTTCAAGGTCATCTCGCTTATAATGAAGATCTTTAGAAACATAGACGATAAGTCCTCCGCCTGCTTTATGTAAATATCATTTCTTTCAACAACAAATTCATGTAATATTTAATTCATTATCAATTTATTTTCATTTTAAAAAGTTTCACAAACTCCAAACACAACTAATGGTTGTTCACTATTTAAAAGTAATTGGATTTGATCAAAGTTCTAGTCTCTGACTGGTCAATTAATTGACCAAGATATAATACATTATTTCACAGTGAGACAATCAGAAGGATCTATTTGTTTCCAATGAAGCTTTTCAAAGTCAGAAAAAAAGGAAATTTGGATATACAAGTTGGTTTGTATTCTAGCCTCTGATTAATTAATATTAAAAAGGAACACAGATTGATTTTTGTTTAAACTGGTTTGGTTTGGGCCAACCCCACAACCACCCCCTACCCCCCACCCCCCGGACGAGCAGCTGAATCATCCGTATTCGTGTTCATAAGAAGCACATTAGTAGAAAGGTGTATTTGCAAAATTTATTTTTACATATTTATTGTATGCATCTTTAATAGGGATACACATGTTCATGTATGTATAATAATATAATATTATAATGACATGATATCGGTTATTTCAAATGATATTTTAATTCAAATGAAGTAAATAAAAAAATGAAGTAAATTGAAAAAACCCAGAAATTAATTTGAAATGCACCATCTTTCAGAAATGACCAAAAAAAAGTTAAAATATGACAAGCTCTTTAAAACTGCAATATAATATAATATAAAATGATATAATATAATAATGTTTCAGACTTTTTTTGAAAAAGAAATATAACTTTTGTTAACAAATGTCAAACAACGGATTATGGATCTATTTCAGGTTGTGAGAAAGGGACGTAATCTACAAATGCCTTTTGCAGTGAATAAGAATATCATACTTCAGAATGAATAAAATGAATGCACACAGAGCTAATGTCTTTCTTAAAAGTCATCACTTAATAAGAAATGTCATTTTGTAAATTAAATAATACCATATAATTAGAGCATGTCAATAATCTACATTTTACCACAAAAAAACATTTAAAAAAGAAACACATGATATTCTCAGTTTTTTGTATACTTATCATGGCCATTAACGTAATAATGTTATCGGAGAGCAAAACAAAATACACCTATGATATTCAGTATGTAATCTCTGAAATATACAATATGTGCACTGGACCAGGGTTCATTATTTATGAAATATGAAAATGTGAATTAATGTATTGATTTTTGTACAAATCGTACAAAAATGGTTGTTCATGAAGTGACTTAGCTAACTTTTTGAAATCATATATGTGTACAATTACGTCTGTAAATCTTAGCTTAATCCACGCAACTCTTTTGCTATTTATAATGTACACACTTTAAAAGTTTTGAAATGGCATGAAAACAAAAAGGAAATATCGGGAAAAGTCTCATTTAGCAGGTCGTGAGGTTTCGTTTTGAAGATATTACAAACTCTAAAATCATAAGTGCAGAGTTCAATGTTAAAACCTGTAGACGTCAACAGATGATTAAACGGGAATTTTTGTGATTTTTTCTTCATTGTTTTGAAATGTGATATTTACAGGGAATTTTTTGGCAATGTCAGATTCCAGTAAGGAACTCTTTGTTTTGCAGTCAAAAAGTTTGCAAAGATGTTCTACCTACCGTGTAAGAATAGTAAAAGTGTTAACTTCACTGTCAGTCTTCGATTTATCACAACATGGCATTTACATGTACTATAAAAATACTAGAAGTCTTTCATTAATTTCATCTGGCATTAGATAATCTAAAAAAAAATAAAGATGAAAAAAAACATTATGACTTTCAACAGCTTACCTGTTCGGCGTGGAAATAAACTGAAAATATAATGCACCTGAGTGTCAAAGCGAAGAACATTCCTAGCCCTAAAACTGACACGTATGAGTACCTCTCTTATCGGCACACTGCCTTTCTGTGCGGTCAATGCCCCTCCCCCTTCTCCCTTATCCCCCTAAATGACAGCTCGGCCTGTGTGTGTTCACTGTCAACATACCTGAGCTGCTCTCTCTCACCTTGTGTCAAACAGTATATATTTTCGGGACTCTGTTCATACCTTATGTGAACTACATGTACACTCATAAAAGATTTTTTTTTAATCAATTAATAACTGCACAATTTATGGATTAAAAAAAATCATTTCCTAACTTGAATTAAAATAAAAAACCTAATAAATAGATAAAATGAAACAAAGTTCCTAAACTCAATCCGCTGATTTATTTTATTTTTACGATGTTTCCATAATGTTTATGTAAATAAGTCTTTTTAATGAATTAAAAAAAAATACTGCACATACGGTACATCAACTTTCGGATCATCGGGTTTTCATTCAGATCACCGGATTTTTATCGGGATTACAGACAGAAATAATTATAGGTAACAATCTCTTTGATCGTAGAAAAGATAGAAATAATTCTAACATTCTAAACTTTGAAAATTTGCTTGCATTAATATTTTTCTACGGTATTTTACTATAATATTGATTCCGCCGTGACCATCCATGACGAGGAAATCAATTTTATTCCATACGCATATAACCTTTTTTAAGAAGTCAACATTATTTTTGGCTATTTGAATAGATCATGTTTATCTAATTTCAAATTGGTTACGGACTTTAAACATCCCACCCTTCGAATATGCCGTATATGAGATTACCGGGTAAGTCTTAAATAATTTTCAGGGTTTAATATTAATTGGTCGGAAAAGTCGCATTTCACCCTTGTAACATTTGCTTAGAAATTTTTATTTTGTATTGTAAAGAAAAAAAGTATTCTATCTTACAATGTTCGTTAATTAATACGAGGTTTTAAGTATCTGATATATAAATGTTTACAAAAAACTTTTAAAAAAATACTGCACTTTTACATTTACATGTACATAAGTGAGAACTCAGCGTAAACGTACATGTAAATGTGCAATTGTAGCAGATTCATATTCTGTTGACAAGTTTTTATGTTTTAATGCAGAGCGCCATTATATTAACAATCATTTAGATTTCTACTCAGGAAATTAATTTTCTTGAACTATATAGTTCTTTAAAGCCGATTTCTTTGGACCATTCTTTCGGCCGGTCCTCTACATGTTTTTTTCCCTTAAGATTTTCATATTTAATCGCGGGTTTTCGATACACCGCAGATTGTAAGCTTTAGACTTTAAATAAATGTTTAATTCATTGTGTAAATTTCTTCCGTGAAATAAGTTAGTATTTGTAGATAAATTTATTAGGTACAAATGTTTATGTTTTCATGATTAATAAATCTATTTATAGAGTTTCATAAATTTATAATAGTACCAATGAGAAACGGAACATAATTGTGTGGGATTTTTGTGCAACAATTATTTGTATGTAAAAATACCCATAATTAAAGAAGCCTTAGTTCAACCTTAAGATGAGAATTTCAACATTTACACAAATAACCGTTAATCCACACCCTTGAGTAGAAATAAAACAAAATACAATCTCCATTTCATAATAATCCATTCAATCATTGTCAAAAATATATTTATATATAAACAAATTTTGCATTAACTAAACAAAATAATCTTTTTGTCTTGTCAGAAAACGTTCCGCATTTTGAAACAATCCTATCAGGTTTTGCGTTTATCCTCTCGTGAAGATCGTTTATCAGGTCTATCGTGTTTTGCGTGTATCCTTTCCTATCGTGCGTATATCCTATCGTATTGTGCCTGTATCCTATCGTATCGTGCGTGTATCCTATCGTATCGTGTATCCTTTAAAGAATAACGATGCGGGTACTGTAAACTATAATTCCCATAGCTGCACTAAAGTTCGTTTACTGCGCAACTCAGCTTGACGTGCTGATCGATAAACTTTAAACTCAACGTCGATTGAAGCATTATCTCTAAAAGATCACTCTGCATGAATGACTAAGGGTCTCAACTCTTTTGACTTCCATTTAATTTCAAATTTAAACAGTTTGCTTGACTATTGGAGGTTTTTTGTTGCAGAGTTTTTTAAAACAAAATAAGCTTCTCTGGAAAAAGTGTGGATGTTAAATGACAACAATTCTTCATTGTTGCGATCTGTATCAAGGAGGATAACACACGTAACGTGGAGTCTAATACTCATTACAACTTTTTGCACTGGGAAGATGATAATCTTTCATGAGAACTAAACACAGTCGGTGATGGTCAACTCGAACATACAAATATTCGTTACCGGTATCTTGGGGGACGTGGCGAAAATGGGAGTTGTTATTGTGACTAAGGCCTATATGCTAAAGGTGAAATATTCTTTATTCAAAAAATTGATTCACGTTTTGTTTAATTATTGCACGCCGTTTGGTGCGTTCATCAGCAATAAAATGAATTCCAAAAAAGATGAAAGAAGTTCATTTTATTTATCTTTACTTTCTTACCTTATTTTTGATTAAAATATCAAGCCAGATTAATAGTATACAATTAGTGACTTGTGATGAGGTCTACTTGTGACTCTACGTACCTGGTCAGGTATTGGTAGACCGAGGCTGGAGGCCGAGGTCAACCAATACCTGACCAGGTCCCTAGAGTCACGAGTAAACCGAATTCAAAAGTCAATGACGGTTTTATTAAATGATAAGGAATTTTACAACACTTTTAACACTTTCGTTCTTGTCTCCATCAAATATAAACACTCATAATAAAATGCAGTGAAACAACACTCTTCACATGTTGTTATATTTCAACGTACAGCTTGACAACTAGTAGTTAGAAATGGAAAACAATATTATTAAACAATCAAAACTAAACCATTTACTTTTAAAAGCGTTTAATCTCCTTGGTACTGGCGTCTGACATGTTTACATAAACACACACATATGCTTTGAAACACGCAATCTGATTTGTCGAAAAAAATGTAAGCAAGTCTATGGTTGGTCAAGAGGGAAAACCCGAATAAACCCCCCAGAACATCACATGAGGTGAACTCACTCTGAGGTACATCTCAGGAAAAGGCTTCTAGACCAATCAGAGAGCACCAAAATTCCTGGTCATTTAAAAATTGGAGGAATTCAATTTCCTTTCTTACGAATTAACTTTTAGATTCTAAATATTTACAGTATTGTTATACCCCTACTGCTTTTTTTATAATATTGCAGCACTGTTAAGGCCTACTATGAGAAATCAACGGAAAATGGACGTGCAAAAAAGAGGATTTTTTAAAAACTGAATTTATCTTAATTAAGCTGTTTTATTATCACAGAACTTTAATACTTATGGAAATAGCATAGTATAACCCCCTCTATACTGTATGAAGTTTGGTCCCATCGATGGACAGTCACGTGGTGAATGCATAGTTCGTGTACTGAATGTAGGTCATGAACAAATTTCAATATGGCAAGGGCTTACCCTAGTGGAAATTAAAAATTCAGGCTATTAATTGTTTCTGCATACTTTGTAATTACTGAAAAGTACTGCTGCTTTGAATAGAATTCGCGTTTTAATAGTTAAGTTTTCAGGTAAATAAGCCAATGCCGAAATATGTTTGACATTTAACAAATATTTTGTATAGTTATAAAATAACGCCTTCGATTTAAAGAAAGCAGTGCTTAGCACTTTTCAAGTTAAGAAAAATATCCTTAATCTACATTCAAAATATGATTAAGATCTATTAAGTGTATGCCCTTGCGAAAGTACGATTTTATGAGGCATCTCATTGTAAAATATATGTGATCTGTACATAAAAACACGAAATAATTAATAAAGTACATTCTCTTGATAAATCATGAATAATCGCACTAAAAAAGGATATACATTGGTATTTTTCGACTATTTAAAACCTGTAAATAATATACCGTTTAATAATAAAACGAATTTTCATTGTTAAAAAAATCCTCAATCTGCCTCTCACAGCACACGAAATACGTCATTTTTTCCAAAATGACGTAATGTTTACAAGTTCATCGCGATCAGTGCTTTGTTTAAAACCAGTTACATGGGATTCAACTAGCAACTTTTTTAATGCATTGACAAGTTTTTTGTTGTTTATTATGCTAATACAGTTAAATGATGAAAATTATTTCATTTTCAGGTATAATGAAAAATACATAAAAATCATATTTTTGTGTGACGTCACAGTAAATTTTTCCCGTATAAAAAAGGCCCCGCCCCCTTTTTCAAGCCTTACATGTAACAATGCTGCGATAAGCGTAAATGGCTAGACAATTAAAAAAATCGCAATGCCCCCTGTTTGGAGTTCATTTATTCACTCATTCACTTTATTTTTTGTTTGATTAAACAAAAATCTCCTCTCGATGACTAGATCTTAAAAATATTCTTCGTGTGTTTCAAAAAAATTACACAAACATTCAGGACTATTCAGAATGAAAGTCGAAATTAATAACGTACATGTATGTGCCTGCTTTCTTAATAAGACCTAAATTGTACAAAATGCATGCTTTACAGTTGCTTTTGTTATTAATAGCCTGTCCCTCACCGGTGCATATTCTCGCAAAAAGATGCATCAGAATGGTACCGATATTTGCCAAATAAAATCTTGAGTATTCTTTCATCTTAGATACGAAGATTAGTGTCAGTTGCATTTTTCATGAAAAAATTAATTATATACTTGCAATCATCCATTTGTTACGACTTTCGGAAGTCTGTGTTTAGCGCCGTAACATTGTGGGGCTCTTTAATCTGCTTGTGTAGTTATTATATATGAATCTTAGTGCTTGCTTTTGATTTTTATTTTATTTTTTTGAAATTTTGTTCACTGCTTAAATGCCATACCAGAGGACAATAACTAAAGTTGGACATTATAAAGGAGTGATAGATGGTAAGTTTACCGAGTTTACAAATAAAGATGTTTCCCGACACGTTTTAATACATTTAGTTGTCGAGCTGCTTTCTTACAAATATTTGGTATATGAGAATTGAAATTTAAATTAAAATCAAAAGTAACACCAAGCAGTTTCACTTCATCCTCACAGGCAAGAGTTGTACCATTCAAGTTTAAAGTAATGTTTGTATCATGTGTCTTTTTCCCCAGTGCAATTGCTTGAAATTTTTCTGGGTTTGTCTTCATTTTATTAGCTGAAAACCAATCGATGAGAGTGCCACTTTCCTTTTCAAGAGTAGTAATAACATTTTGTAAGATAGGATCAGATTTGGATAAGGTATTATCATCTGCATAGTTGTACAAGTCTGAATTTTTTACAAAATAAAAAATATGATTAATGAAAATATTAAAGATAACTTACCCAAGAATTGATCCTTGAGGTACACCTTTAAAGAAATCCAGCAAGGTGCTTATATTTTGACTAATTTTGACACACTGCTTTCTGCAAGATAAATAGTTCTTTCTCAGATTTACCGCACGTGGGGAGAGACCATTAAATTTTAGTTTGAGCAGTACAAGATCATCAGGTAGACAATTAAATGCCTTGGATAAGTCCTTTAGAATAACAGCAACATATTTATTTTCATCAAAAGCTCTCTTCCAATCCTCGGTGATTCTTAATAAGGCCGATTGGCAACCATACCCTGATCTAAATGCCGCTAAATAAGGCTTAAAAATTTTCTCAAAATAGTTTGATATTTGAGTGTTGCATTTTCAAAAACCTTGGAAAGAACTGGGAGGACGCTTACTGGTCTGTAGTTTCCCTTATCTAAGACACTGTTCTTTTTTTGTGAATAGGGACTACTTGGGCTATTTTAAGGGAATCTGGGAAACCTGAGGATGACAACGACATATTTACAAGTTTGGTCAAGGGATTGGTAATAACAGGCTTTAATTTTCTCTAATTGCTTTAACACTTGGGTAATTATCATTAGTGCTTATATTTGAATTTCCTATGTTTTGGCCACATTAACAAAGAAGTTGTTAAAGATTCCGGATTGGTCAGTTTCAATCACATCATTTTCTAACAAGACTGTATCTTTTTGTGCACAACTGTCCTTGTTTGTTAAAAAGGGTTTAAAAGTGGGCCAGAAGACCTTAGATATCACCTGTACATCTTTTCAAAAAGTAATTATTTACTGATTTATTCTTTAACTTTGTAACATAGTTTCTTTGAAATCTATAGGCTTCCCAGTTCTTACTTATGTATGTCTTAAACCGTAACATAAACTTAGGAAGGTCTTAGCTTAGTCAAACTTAATATGTTCATAATATTTCTTATGAATCACCCTTTATTTTTTCTTCATTTCATTCAGATATATTGCTACAAAATGATTCGGTTACGTTTTAATTAAATATTTATAAAGGTTAACGTCCTTACCTATCGTTTTAGTTAGGTAAGATTTTGTATAAAAGATAATTTATTTTGTTACAAAATACACTGCATATCTTATTAAGAAAAAATACTGAGCGGTCACAAAACGAAGATCTGTGGTTCATTGTAAATGGATGACTATTATTTATCCCCCAAAGCTGCGATATTTTCAGTTACCGTTTATTGTTCTGTCGTTCCGACAAATGTTCACTTGCTTTGTTAATCTCGTAGACATGACAAGATAACCGAACGTCTGTCTAAAAAAGTACAAAACATTTTGAATCCCCCCTCCCCGATGTCTCAGTCCATGTCAGCAAGCAAAGACTGCAGTAGTTATAATTATTAACAATTTCATCAAGAGTGGAAATTTTTTCAGGAGATCTCTCTCACCACCTATCTCTGTTTCTTGATCAATCGATCGAACTCTAGGAAACGCTGCCTGAATACGCGCTTGTTGTTCTACATTTATTTTGATTTAAAGACACTCTTTATTAGTTTTTTGGTCATCATCCTCTTACTCCCCAACATTTTCTGTGTTTAAAAATCAATTTCATCTCATATTTTCAAAGTTAATATACTGATCCATGAGTTAGACTATTACTGTACTTGTTCAATTTAATTATAATGATTAGTGGATTAGTTTTTATACCGATCTACAAAAAAGAAATGTAGATAGGTCCCACTAATTTCAAATGTATCCCCCAACTTAAATTAAATAGATGTATAAGAAAGTTAAGATATACTTAAGTCACCTCTTCCGATCGCTTAAGTTTTGCTAAGACTGCAAAATCTTAGCACGCTTCTAGTTACAGTCTTAAGTTTTAGACTGTACTTAAGTCCTACTTAAGCACGGTCTTAAACTTAAGTAGCCTTTATGTTACGACCCCCTGATCTCTAAAAACTAAATAGAAATTGAAAATAAGCGTATTTTAGAAATTAAAATCATTTTCAGAGTACTTATTTAAATATAATATATTTGCCCGTGACCAAAATGTATGATTAAGTAAATGAACGTGTTACCTTCTTTTTAAAGTAGCCGTATGTGATGATTAAACTAATCGTTGGAAATGCTGCTAAAAACATCTTTACAGATACAGTGTAAAAAACAGGAAACTTATCTTATTGAAATGGAGAATAAAGTAGAAAACACCTTGGCATTTGAAACTCTTCTTTCACCTTGGAATGCTGGTAACTAAAGATATTTTCATTACTAAAAAAATGTTATTTAAATAAATGATTATCAATACAGTTGATAATATAAGTTTACTTAATTTTTTTATTGTAATCAATAAGAGTCCTCCTTGAATGTGAAAGGCTGATATTTTGTATAGCTGTGTTTGATGATAGTCATTTTGTCTCCTGTTTTAGGAGAGGCAGAGATTGACCAATCAAGATCTAACAAATGAAATTCCCACCACGCGGTGCGTCACTCTGCTTTTTTAATATCTACATTCTTGGAAGACAGACGTTTTTCATAGTTTGTTATTTATTTTATCAAGATTTTGGTGAGTAAAATTATTTCATTATGTCTTCAATGGGTTAAACTTCAGTTGTCATTATTGGACACTCAGTTGTGCCTCGTTTTCACGAATTCTCGAAACATGGTGACATTAGATATTCGTCAAGCCTTGGTCTTGGAGAAACACATTCCGTTTTGTTGAAGGGTGTGGGTGGAAGGAAAATTCGTGATGTAATGTCTAAGGATATGGAGAGTGTATTTGCTTTACGTCCAGATGTAGTTGTCTTAATGATTTTGGAGAACGATATTAGTCCTAGTACCGACGCTACCTTATTAGCTGTAGAAATTGAAATTGTGGTATCGGTAATGCATCACCGCTATTAAAGTTGCGAAAATAATTATTTGTAAATTATTGCCACGATTTTGTGTTCGTTTTGGGTACAATGATATTGCAGACAGAGTGAACGCAATATTGAGAGATGCATTGCCGTCACTTGGTTACTGTGTGTTTTGGGAACATTGGGATTTTTTCGTTTCTCCCCGTGAAGGAGATTGTAGTCGTAAATTTGTTCACGACGGAGTTCATCTGAACAGACAGGGAATGTACATTTATATAGGAATATAAGGGGAGCGTTAATTTCAGCGAGAAAATAGAAATTCATGAAAATGGTGAAAGTGTGTCACAATTTTGTTACTTTTAATGTCCGTCAATTTTTCAGATAGATATCTAGTATTCTTTGAAATTATCTTACATTTTATGATTTTAACAGTACTATAGACTTACGATATCTAGGAATGTGTTACAGGTTTATCCTTTTTCTGTGAAGGAAAGTCGTTGGAAGAATGTCTGCCAATTGGTTTGTTTCGGTATTAGTTGATTACTTAAATATTGTGAATTTTTACAGTACTTTAGGCAACTCCTAAGCACAAGTTTCAGGCAGTCTTTTGTACTTGCCAAGTTTAAACCCGTTCGGTTTTTTTCATTTAATTTTCAGCTTTTGCGAATTTTTCCATCGTTTTTTATTTGATGTCTAGGAATGTATTTTAATGCATTTCAAAATTATCATTTTTCTGTAAAGGAAAGTCGTTGGAAAAATGGCTGACAGTTTGTTTGTTTCGGTATGACTGATTACTAAAATATTGTGAATTTTAACAGTACTTTAGGCAAGTCCTAAGTACAAGTCTTTTGTACTCGCCATTTTGTACCCTTGCAAGTCTTTTCATTTTAGTTTCAACTTTTACCCCGGCGATTTATTTTCCATCGTTTTTATTTTGATTAGTCTAAAATGCATTTTAATACGTTCCAAATTTATCCTTTTTTCTGTGAAGAAAATTAGTTGGAAAAATATCTGCAAATTTGTTTGTTCGGTATTAGGTGATTGCTAAAATATTGTGAATTTTTACAGTTTTTTAGGCAATTCCTTAGAACAAGTTTTAGGCAGTCTTTAGTACTTGCCTTTAGCCGGTTTGTTTTTTTTTTATTTCATGTAAGGCCCACTTTTACCCTGATAATTTTTATATCGATTTCACTCGATTTCTCTAGTCATGCTCGATTTAATGGGTCCAGATTTGTGTAAAGAATTTTTTGTGTGAAGAATTAAAAAAAAATTAAATTAAAAAGAGAGAGAGAAAAAAAACCCATTTCATTCTCAATGGCATAAGTTTACTGTTTGTATTTGCTATTCCCTTTGGATAATAATGTGTCATGTACAAAAAGTTGTTTTTCATTATTCATTAACCAAGGTTTTATTGTTTATTAATTTAAATAATTTTACATTCCTATAGGTATATTTAACAGCATAATTCCAGGAAAAAGGAATAAATCCCAACAGTCCAAAACAAGCCAGACGAAAAGACCACGTCGTGCGCAAAACGGAACAAGCTTAGAGGGTCCACCACCACTGATGCTGTGGCTGTCGATACAAGCACTCAACCTCTTGATGTTCATCCTGAAACCTTGGCTGCATTAACCTAAACCATAACAAAGTCAGTCACGGAGAAGGTATTAGCAGAGATAAAACCATTGCTACAACATAAGGGAGTATCTCTGTTCATAACATGGGGGAGGGGAGGAGAAAGGGGAAATGATGCTACCACTATTTCAAGCAATAGCCTACAGCAAGTCCTTCTGGATCAGATTGTAAATAACAAATAAGTCAGTGGATGCAGGTATCTCAGGAGTGGTATCAAGTGCTGTAATCAAACTTAGTTCTCAAATTGTGGGTACTGAACTCCCACCTGTAGCAAATGTAGGTAAGAAATCAGGTTTTATAAGCTCATCAGTATCGGTAATGGCAACGGTTTCTGACAAAATAAAATCTAAAATTTGGTAAAAACAATATGTTTATATTGCTATGTAGTTAAAAAAGGAAAGGGGAAAAGTAAATATTCTATCAAGGTAAGGGAACAAGATCAGATAGTTAAGGTGGTAATCTACAAAATACGATCCACAGATGATGACGAAGTTAGGGATGGTTCGTTATCCCTGCCTGACTGGGTAACTGCATGGTATGCAATTTATTGTGTTAAAGGTACACTTGCAGAGCCAAAGCTTGCAAAACACATGTAATCAGTTAGGCAAATTGCAGAGGGAAAAGGGAATTGGAGAAAATATGAATTGGAGTTCAGAAAACTTATAGAACAAGATGAGGTAGAATGGGGTGATGTCCACTTGGAGATATGCGTTAATGCTCGCCTCAAACAATCAGAAAAAAAGTCAAGCAAAATAACATAAGACCGGTCAACATTTGGTACGTATGAGGAAATCTCCCAGGTGTCATGCTTTGCCTTTCACAAAGCTGGAAGGTATTGTAGGCTAGGTTCGTCATGCAAATTCCAACACAGATGTTATAACTGTGGGGGTTTCCATCCAATCTATACATGTTAAAAATCAATTCAACGGCCATTTCGTTTCTTGGACAAATTGAGAACCCCAAAACCATTTCAAGGAAATGTAACACACACAAATGGAACCAAAACAGGTAATGCTAAATCCTCAAAGCCAACCTATTCCACAAAAGAGTCCAACTCCAGTAAATCCCAGTAGATTAGAATACTGGGTGGCGGGGTATGATTAGATAGAAAAAGAATTTTTAGTTTATGGTTTTTAATATGGTTTCAGCATTGGTTACACAGGGGAAAGTAGAAATATTCTTTCAAAAAATCTAAAATCAGCACTGGACTTACCAGAGGTTAAAGCAAAAAGTTAGAAAGGAGATAAATTTGGGTAGAATTATGCGTCATTTAAAAAAAAATCACTGCCAATTTTAAATTGTTCGATCGGTTTAAGTTGTTAGGTCTAGTTAACAAGAAAACAGAGGGTGAGTACCGTATGATCCATCATTTTTCATATCCGGAAGGTAAGTCTGTCAATGATGGCATGCCCGAGGAAGAGACATTTGTTAAAAATACTCTTCTGTAAAGGATGCTATTCAAAACATTAAGCAGTGTGGGAAAGAGTCATATTGTTGCAAAACAAATATTTCTAATGCATTTCGAATTATCAATTTGCATGCATCACAGTTTAGATACTTTGGTTTCATTTGGCAAGGTCATTGGTATTTTGACACATGTCTTCAGATGGGTTGCAGTTCTTCCTGTCGTATATTTGAAAGGTTTAGTGCAGCACTTCAATGGATAGTACTGAAAAGATATTAATTAAATTGACATGTATTAGATGATTTTCTAATTGTTGACAAATCTGAGAGAGTATGCCACAAAAAACTTGTTGCATTCTTAACAGTTTGTGCTGACATAAGTATACCTATGGCTAAAGACATTTGGTCCTAACAAGGTAATGACTTTTCTGGGATACGAATTAGACACAGAAATGATGGAGGCAAGACTACCTATTGATAAAGTTTAAAATGTAGAGACACAATTGAACAGCTTTTACCAAGCAGAAAGATTACTTTGAAGGATATGCAGTCAGTGATTGGTCTTCTTAATTATGCGTGTAATGTGGTCTTGCCAGGTAGAGCATTTTTAAGGGACTTATCTATACAGCTATTGGCATTACAAAAGCATATAATCGCATTAGACTAAGCACAGAGGTAAAAGCAGATTTATGTACTTGGTTAGCCTTCTTGGAAAAAATAATGGTAGGTCAGTTTTCTTACAGGATAGGTGGGTTGATTCCAATGAATTAAAACTGTATACAGATGCTTCAGGATCTATAGGATTTGGGGCAGTGTTAGGTGGGCACTGTTTTTATGGGACTTGGAATGATAATTGGAAAAAAATGTAATATTACTCTCTTGGAATTTTACCTAATAGTGTTAGCTCTTAAAGTTTGGAGTCATATTTTGAAAAACAAATGAATTTATTTTTACACAGCCAATTATGCCCTTGTGCATATTATTAACAAGAAATCGTCTAAAGATAAAAGTATAATGTATTTGGTCAGAGAATTAGTGCTAATTTGTTTGCAGTCTAACATTTCGTTCAAAGCTAGGTATCTGAGTACTAAGGAAAATATTCTATGTGATCGCTTGTCTCGTTTGAAGATGCAGCAGTTCCATCAACTTGCTCCTTGGATGGACAAAGAACCAACGGTGATTCCTAATCTGCCAATATTACCCCCTTAGAACCAGTCTTGAGGAACCTGTTGACTTCAAATTGACACCAGCTTCCACTCAAGCATATAAACGGACATGGTCTATTTATAGACATTTTGCAAAGAAATCTAATATGAGTAATGATCTTCTGTTGTCTCAGGAGTCGTTGGCTTTGTTTATCTATTATTTATTTGCTGAAAGTTATGCAGCCTCCTCTATGGTGTCATTTATTTCATCAATAGCATATATACATAAAATTAAAAATTTGCCTGACAATATATAGTGCTTTCTGGTTCATAAACTATTAGGTTCCTGTCGCAAAACAATACCTTCAATGGATATTCGTTTACCAATAACAATAGAAGTTCCGCATAAAATTTGTGATGCATTAGAACATACAGTATCGAACATATATAAAAGGGCGTTATTTTAAATAATGTTTTTATTGGCTTTTCACGGCCTCCTCAGAATAGGAGAGATAACATCAGTTTGCACTGCTAATAAGGTTTTCCAAGTGTCACAGGTTTCTTTTCAGAAAAGTAAGGTTTTGATTCACTTCTAAAATTATAAACATTCTGATGGTAAAGTTTTTACTCTTACAATCAATTCTTGAAACTGTTTAAAGTATGTCCTCTGGGGGCATTAGAAAACTATTATATTAAAATGAAAGGGTGGGGTGATGGGCCTCTGTTTTGCTATCCCCCAAACACTGCAGTCACAAGGGTAGAATTTTCGAACATTTTAAAACCAAAGTCTCATGTTTTGTAATTTGGATGTCAATAGATTCGAAGAACATTCCTTTCGAATTGGAACGGCCTCTTACTGTGCATCACAAGGGATGAGTGACAGTCAAACTAGATTCCTGGGTAGATTGAAATCAGATGCATTTAAATATGACGTAAGACATGTGACAATATGTTGATATCTGCTTGAGCGGAAATGGAACCTCGGAGCAGATTTTGTTTTGTTATTTGTTTAAGATATTGACTTCGAATTGATTTTCAGGGATAGTAACTTGTGGGGGCATATGTTTATCCCTCATCCAGAACAATAGTACTTAAGTCATTTGTTAATACTTAGGCTAATATGTGACAAGACGGCGCACATATAAACTTAAAAAAAAGTGAGGAAGCTTACCGTGTGAGATATTGTTTTATTATAAGGGCATATGGCTATCCCTCATCTGAAACAATGCTTTAGGGAGTCATTACATGAAGACCACACACATGTGAACTTTGTAAAGGACAACGAGGAATGTGATTCTTTTTTACTAGGTGGGCATATGTTTATCCCTAATCGAACATTATACAGATTCATTTGTTATTACTTTGAACCTACAGACAGAAGATATACACTATGAACAGTAACCTGATTTGGTTGTGATGGGGGCATATGTTCATCCCTCATAAGACACTGGTAAATTTAATTTATTTTTATCGTAATTGATTTGCAAAAGATTAATAGAAACAGTATCTTGTCACATATATCTTTTGAAAAAGTTGTTTTGTTGCATTACGGGACATAGGTTTATTCCAATTTTTGCAATGTACAGAACAGTTATGAATATTTTACTCACTTTTGGTATGATTTATGTTTGGAGTGTGTTGCCATTCATTTTTCCTTTATGGGTTTAATTTTTCTCTTGTTCTGTCAAGTCAATGGCGTTTTCAGATCCATTTTCATGATTTTTCTGTTAACTCTAAGTGATAATTACTGTAAATTTGTATTATCTCCGTTTACAAAATTGGTTTATTTCTCATCTTGATATTTTGCATCTGCTAAAAATTAAATGTCATTGTTAACAATACTTTTGAGAATTTCAAACAAATTATTAAACGTCACAACCGTGGCAACACACGACAAACTGTGTTACAGACTTTTTACTCATTGAAAGAGGATAAGATAAGGTGTGCTAGAGTTGAAAGGCTTATGGAAAGAAATTAGCTTGATGGGTAACCGGGCTATCAAAAAACTTATTGCATTAAAATTAATAAATTTAAGTTAACTTTAATTTTTTTATTGTAATCAATAAGTATCCTGCTTGAATGTGAAAGTCTGAAATATTGTATACCTGTGTTTAAAAATGGTCATTTTGTCCCCTGCCTTAGGAGAGGCAGAGATTGACCAATAAAATCTAACAAATGAAATTCCCACCACGCGGTGCGTCACTCTGCCTTTTCTACCATCTACATCCTTAAAGGACGGACATTTTTCAAAGTTTGTTATTTACCTCCTGCCACCCAGCCTCCACCACTTTTGTTTGTTGTTTAAATTTATGTTTTAGCGTTTTCAAACCCATTTTCATGATTTTTCCGTTAACTCTAAGTGGTTATTACTGTAAATTTGTATTATCTCCTTTTACAAAATTGGTTTATTTCTCATCTTGATATTTTGTGTCTGCTAAAAATTAAATGTCATTGTTAATAATACTTTTGAGAATTTCTAACAAATAATTAAACGTCGCAAAGGTGGCAACACACAACAAACTCTGTTACAGACTTTTTACTCATTAAAGGAGGATAAGATAAGGTGTGCTAGAGTTGAAAGGCTTATGAAAAGAAATTAGTTAGTTGATGGGTAACCGGGCTATCAAAATATTGCATTAAAATAAATAAATATTAATATAGTTAACAATCTAAAAACTAAATACTATTATAGTAAATTTTTAAACTGGAGGTACTACATGTATATATTGTAAAAACATTTTCAGATTAGTATGCTTTCAGGAAAGAATATGTCAATCAGGCGTTATGTTTAATAGATTTGCTTTAACTTTTTCAATTCTTAATCGTAAAAACTCTTCTAAATGTAATTTTCTAAAAGGCTACAGATCTATTTTTTTAATTGACGATTAATCCTTAAAAATATGCATAAATAATATAAATGATGCTAAAACCCTGCCATTTTAGAGATCTTTTAATGCATCCCAACAAGATATATATAAAGTTTGCAAATTCAAAACCACGAGAAAGTTGCAGGTCCTTCGGATAAGACCTTAAAAACCGAGGCCCCGTGTTAGCTGCAGGCGGTCACGATAAAGATCCCTCACTGCTCAATGGCCCTGTGTGCCGAGTAAAGGTCGAAATTCGAAGCCCTTCACCGGCATACGGTGACGTCTCCATATGAGAGAAAAATTCTCGAGAGGGACGTTAAACAATATACAATCAATCAATCAAAACCACGGTGTTTTGTGCAAACATGAAATAGTTTTTTCTGTTCAACACACAATTGGTATTATCATACATCATTATAATTATTCTATGCAACGCGATATACGATTGGTTCTAGATTATCACATGACAGGGCTTATATATTGCTGCCGTCCTCATGCTTTTCATCATGTATAATCTATTCAAAAACTTGCTGCATAATAATAATTATCGTTCAATGATCACAAACTCCCTAGAGCAGTAGGCTCACAATAGCTTAGTTCCTGTTACACGCTAATACATTGTAATGATTAATGTGAATGTATTTGATTATTGTTTACGTTTTTTCTTGTTTCTATGTTAAAAACAATCCATTGCATAAATGTTCGGGAAAATAAGAGATTTATTCAGTCAAGAAATATCAGATTCCCATACTCATATTTAGGGAATGTATATCTTCTAATTTGGAATTCGCAACCTTACTGCTGAGTTTACGGTCGCAAACTTGAGTTTTACCGGCGACACGAAGCACTGAAAAACGGATGTTTGAGACCGTTAAAACAGCGTTAAGTCGCAAATACCAATTAAAAAGATTGTTATTCCAATTCAACAGAAATATATGCATTCTGTTTGTTGATGACGTCTTATTTTGTTGAGTTCTGTGACATGAAATACATCTCGGATCACGGAGCATCGTGTTCTTCACTCTATTACGACGTCACAATAAAAAGCTTTCACTCTCGGTAATGTTGGTTTTCCTGCTTCAAACATCAGTACATAGTCAATCGAAATGTGTTTTACAAAATAATTGCATAAGAATTCATATTCATATCAAAGTATTATTTTTCCTGGCTGAAGAAATCTTCATATTTACCTCCCCATCATGCATTGAATAGATAATATTTCATTCATATTGAGACACTAACACTTTAAAATGAAAGGCCTAATTTTTTTTCTGTACTCAAAACTTGCAGTTTTTGAACAGTAAAAGATCTTTTTCATGCATACACGTACTGCAATATTATACCTAGATTAAATACGGTCTTATTTTAATTACTGGTCCCTCCTCGGAATTCGAACCCGCGAGGTAACTAATAAATCAAATTCTAATCTCCGACTCTATAAATGCTGAGCGTTGAAACTTTTCTTATGTCTTTTACATGCATTTGGTTACTTGATCCGCAGATAATAATGCTGGTCTCATTTCCATGTTTGTTTACGTTTCTTGTACACCACCGCGGTAGTAGAACTGAAGAACCTGGCTAGCATAAGGTGATTAATGCAAGTCAGAGAACATGCTGTAGAATCACATATTTTAGTTAGGTTAAATTTTCGGGGGTTTTGGAAAAACTCTTTTTTCGTGGGGATTCGAGTTCGTGAATGAATAATTGGCGGATAGTTATGCATGTAAAATTTGATGGACATGAGTTCGTGGGTCTCTTGATACATCGAAAACGACGAAAATTAAACCCAACGAATATTTGTGAATTCACTATATTTCCTTAATGTTTTTAAAATAGTTGACTGCTCCAAATGTTGGGATTGTTGCACGTGTTGGATTGAGGCCACAGATATCATCAATAAGGGAATATTCACCTGGACGTGCCATACCAATATTGCGCTTTCAAATCAGGAACAAAATCAGCCTGATAACATCAAGATGGGACATTGTGTCTGTATTTGTCGAGATATGTTCTGGGATGATTTATCTTGTGATCGTAACAATGCATTCATTTGTGACAAAAGTGAAATTTTTGGTGCAATTTTTCTTCGAAATAAAGTTTGCGAAATGTTAATCAGAAATCTATACCGTAAACCTTCAGTGGCTAAATGATATTTGAATGCTTACATTTCGCGGGTATGTTAACATCGATATCTTTTTTACCTAAAAAGTGCTACTAAAATCCAACTGTCTTGTCACTAAAATAATTTTAACACATTTGTTAGAAACCTTACCCTATTTTTTTTTATTTTACACATATGGGCCGAGATTTTTCGTAAAACCATGCTTAACTAGGGTATCTAGCAGTACTTTTCAAGTATTTGTTAAGGCGAACTTTCCATCTGTGCAAATCTTATGTTGTTGTTCTATGACATTATTTTGGTTACGAATGATTTAGGATAGGCCGACTGAGATACGGATCTAGCTGACTGTCTTCGAAAGAGAATATGATTGATGAAGATAAATTAGAATAACTGTTTATTTTACTGAACTTCATATGAATTTCACATAATATTACTGATATTTTCTTTTAAACTCCATTTTATGTATCTTTGTACAGTGTACATGCCGTCTTAGCCGAATTCTCTTTACACGAAATGATAAATTCCCGAGTTACTCGATGTACACATATGACGTCATCGGTGTTAGATTTTAATCAAAATGACAGATACAGCATAACAAAGTAAAAATAATTTTATTTTTGTTAATCTTTAGACGTTTCAGTTTATTTCCTAGAGTTAAATTACATCTCGGAATTCCAATATTACGAAAAGCTGTGTTCATGAATTGACGTCATCTCGCCTACTTTGACGTCATATAATAATTCAAAGACTTAGTAAAGGTAGAATATTCTGTATGCTTCCTTATTACCACTGTGTTATATCTTTCTAGAAAATCACTTTTATACCCACTTCCGCCCCCAGCACGGGGATGAATTTCTTTTTGCTTTCTATATTAATATGTTGATGTGCGACCGTTAGAACGAGCGCAAACTCTTCTATTGTTTTAATTTAGATCGGGCTCGGCAAACCGCACGTCTAGACTCTGACGTCACATGACGTCGTATGTAAGTTGCAACAAAGAAAAAAAGTGCTGAAAGTTAATGAACTAGATGCTGTCATGAGACATTAATACCCGCACTATGGTGTTTGCCTCTAAATACACACTCCTTCATATTGGACTTTCCCAGGAAGAAGTCAAAATAATTCTATAATTATCACCATACATGTATTCGTCAAATTGAACATAAATTTTTTAGGTGACCATATGATCTATGAGCCTCACATATGTATTTTGAATACTTAATTCATTACCAGTCTGAAATAACAGAATTTAATTAATGATTGAAGTAAATTACTTAATTAGATTCAGAGAAATATTTTGCCCATAATTTGGAACTTTTTATATTTACTTTCTCAACGACATAAAATATTATTTTAGTACAAAGCGTTTTTGATGAATTTATCAAAATGTGCAAACTGATTTTAGTACTTGGTCGGGGAAAAATCCCATTGAAAATACAACCCGATTAATTTGTCAATGCCTATCTCTCTCTCTCTCTCTCTCTCTCTCTCTCTCTCCCCCACACACACATGGACACACTCTCTCACTCTCACATTTTTTAAAAATAGACCTATATGGCAAAGTTATGTTAAAACATAATTTATTATGATAGTTTGAATTTTGTTCTTGTACTAAACAGTTTTATGTGTGAACATCTTATTTTCTACATTCACATTCGGTTTGCGTCACCCATTATCATATGTATAGATATCACCTCTCGGCACACCTCGGCCGATTCATACTGGCAACGGAATCAGCAAAGGTTTGTCGAATGAGATTATTTAGCACATGTATGCTGACGATGCAGTGTGGTCAGTTAAAATCACTTGTGTTTTAATTGGATTATATGGATTATATTTCATGAATTCGTTGTCACGAACTATGACATTCGGTAAGTACAAGATTTAGTATAGATTGCATAAAAATAAATAAATGCAAATGGTTAGGTTGAAGTTCAAAAAGGGTCAAAGATCATCACATGCCACAGTCGACAAAATTCACATTGTCAAGTTATCTCCCGTTGCGGACATTCAGTATATACAGGCGCAGATCCAGAAATTTTTTTTTCAGAAAGGGGAGGGGGGTGTCACACCTCAGTCAAAAAAATCAGCCCAAGATTTCCTGAGAAGCAAATAAAAAATAATAATAAAAACAATGATGGTGGAGTCCCTGTTTTCTAAGGGGGAGGATGTCCAAAGTCATTTTTATTCTCTACAGTACATAGTCTTATTTAAATAACTGCTAATTCCAGGGGGGGGGTGCCTGATCTCCCTAGCCACTGACTCCCTGTACCTGTAATGACAATTGATCTTATGACTCCAAAATAGTAGAAAATTTTTTCATTTGACTATATATACATATTTTGTTTCCTATGTTTATGTATGTTTGTCTGTCCACAGAAACTTTAACCTTGCCAATAAGTTTTAAGTGGATTGGGCTATACACATGGCTTCAATATTTCATAGGTAAATTTCTTTTGGCAAAACCTTTTAATGGGTACCACCAATTTTGACCTCTTGATCTCTTGACCTTGGAGTTTGACCCACTTTTACAAGAAAAATACCTTAAACTTGGCCTAAGTTTTGAACAGGTGGTGCTAGGACTTTCATGCTCTAACATGTGTAATCATTGTGAACTTTCAACAGGTGTATTTATTTTTGACCTAGACCTTAGAGTTGAACCCAATTTAACTTTAACCTCTCAAGTTAGTTAAGGCTATGTATGGAGATTTATATGCAAAATAATTAATTAAGACCCACATTTGCTATACATACCGCAAAGAAAATGTTAAGACTTGTTTTCTGATACATACTTGGTACCCACAATATGCGATTGCAAGTACACATTATGACGTCATATTATGACGTCATCGACCTTTACTACACAATTTTATTCGAAACATCGACAAAATCGCTTCGGCGCAAGGGCATACCTTACTTTGTTTTACAGAAACAAGGTATAAAGAAAAGCAGAATATTCCAAAGATTTAAGATATTGCTTCACAAATGTTGACACTGCAATTGTCTAGTTACTATTCGTACAGTTCTAAGTTGACACAGGGTAAAATTGTACAGTCCAGTGTAAGTTTAGAAAAATTTTCATCGATTGGAGAAGAGGATAGGATTTGTGCAGCAATTTTATTAATTTTTAGAATATTCTCCTTAATATTATACTTTATATATTTTAAATTCAATAGGATATGCCCTTGCGCCGACGTTGTTTTTCTTGATGTGTTTTGTTACCTTGAATGGGAAAGAACTATGACGTCATAATATGACGTCATAACTATGACGTCATAATATGACGTCATAATGTGCATTTGCCATAATATACTGTGGGTACTAAGTATGTATCAGAATATCAATTTGAACTTTCTCTGTACATAAAATATACAATATATGCATTTTTATTAGCTCATTTGCATAGAAAAAACCATATTTAGCCTTAACTCACTTGCGCTTGGCAATAACTTTTGAACAGGTGAGGAAGTTCTAGGGATTTCTCTCTTTTTCCACATGTGTATTGCTTGTGACAAGACTTTCCCTTTGATACCAACAATTTTGACCCTTCGACCTTCACCTTGGAGTTTGAGAAACTTCAACCTTTGCCAAAAGCTGCCATAACAGTTGCTGTCACAACAAACAAACAAATTACTAAAAAACACAGTATACATGTGCATATTTTATATTCAACATATATACATCTGGTCATATCTCTAGTTCTCCCTTGAATGAGGCATGGTGATATACCAGTTTAGCTGAATTTTGCTACCCAAAGCACCTTGATTAACTATTTATAAGCATACTGTTTTCTGAAATGTACTGATTTCTGTTGTCCATCTGTTTGTCTGCAAACTTTTCATATTAACTTCTTAAGAACCACTGGGCCAATTTCAACCAATTTACATTTAAATATGCAGGGGACTTTTTCCATCATAAATCTTCTTCTCAAGAACAGCAAAGACATTTATTGTCCCCCATTTTCGCTAAAGGTAGGGTACATTAAATCTCATTTGTTTGTCAATCTGCCCATCTGTCACAATAAATTTAACCTTGGTCATCATGGTCGTATATTTTGAATGAGAAGAGACAGGACTTTTATATTAAACATGTGTATTAGTATTAAATGGGACAATACCATTCTAAATACACTATGATTTTTATTACCCATGACCTTGAAGTTTGACCTAATTTCATAAACAAATTAATTGCTTTGAATTGATCATTTTGAAAGATAAATGAAAGGGCATTCATATTACCTGTGATAAGACCTTTCCAAATGTATCATGACTTTTTGACTCTGTGACCTTGACCTTGAAGTTTAACTTAGTTTTCATTAATGTTGTATTTCCTTTTCATTGAGAAGAGATTCGACTTTCACATTTCAAGTGAACATTACCCATAACAAGATGTTTCCCAACATGCTATGATTTTTTACCCCTTGACCTTGATGTTTTAACAAAATTTCAAAAGAGTGAACTCTCCCAAAAGAGGATAAGACCACTGTTTAAAACGAAAAAGGAGTTTAGGGAAGACTGGGCTTTTTCCATAAAAAACGTCATTTTTCGACCCTCATTTGACCCCCCGGGCAAAATCAAAATTCCGAAACCTAACTGCACATCTACATGACCCCACCAACCATCTCCCAAAAGATGATTAGGCTGCTGAATAAAATGTAAGAGGAGTTCAGGGAAGATGGGGCTTTTAGCATAAAAAACGTCATTTTTCGACCCCCATTTGACCCCCTGGGGCAAAATCAAAATTCCAAAACCTTACTGCACATCTACATGACCCCACCAACCATCTCCCAAAAGATGATTAAGCTACTGTGTAAAATGTAGGAGGAGTTCAGGGAAGAAAAGTGTGACAGACGGACGGACGGACGGACGGACATGAGTAACAACAATATACCCGAACTTTCTTAGAAAGTGCGGGTATAATAACGTTCCGTTTACTATTTATCTTCCATAATATATGTATATATTAATTAAATCAATGCGAGTAACTTTTTTGTTGAACATTTGCCGTAATTCTCGCGAGAACAGGTAAAACAAATGATGCATTGTGGGTCCAAATTACTGCGTCAAAAAATCTATCGAATGAATGTACAGTAGTTCGAATTTTCTCTACGCACAGGTGTTGCTTAAAGAGCTCGCAGTGACGAGCGTTGCTTCGCGACCCTCGCTTATATTTTTCCACTTAGGTCAGTCACCTTAATATCACAGTTGTTGAAAAATGAGCTGTATTAAGGACAGATGATACAAACAAATTTTTTGTTTGAAAAAGATTTAATTTCAAGTCACAAGTTTAGAAAAGTGGATGGTTCTTAGAATTTTTTCTACGTAGAACTGGAATATAAAAAAGACTTGGAAAATATAAGTAATATTTCAATGAAAAAACAAATAAAGACAAATCACATTCAGTAAAGGTTTACAGATGAAAACAAATTTCAGAATGTTTTACCATGGTGCTAAAAGTGTAAAATAAACTTAAGAAAAATATCCCAAGCCTGGTGAATTTTATTAGAAAAAGCTAAATGCTTAAGGACAGATGATACAAACAATTTTTTTCTTTGAAAAAGAATAAATATCATGTCACAAGTTTAGAAAAGTGGATGGTTATCAAAATCTCTCCTCCGAAGAACTGGAAAAGGAAATAGATTTGGAAAATTTTCGTAATATTTCTATGAAAAAACAAATATAGACAAATCACATTCAGTAAAGGTTTACAGGTGAAAATAAATTTCAGAATATGTTATCCTGGAGCTAAAAATGTAATATAAACATCCTTAAAACTAATGTCCAAATGAATGTATCTCGACCTCTCGGAATCTGTCTCCTAGTAGTACAGGAACAGCGCACTAGACCGCTAAATTATCTAGGCAAGTCAAAAAAAGACTTGTTTTCGATTCCGATGGAATTCCGAAGGTCGAGAGTTCAACCCCAGGCTGGGGCGGAAGTGGGTATCCATATAAAAGTAAATTTCTTTGGAGATTCTATATCAATATTTCTTCACTTGGGCAGTTATGTTAGTTTAAGAGTTGTTGTAAAATGTGCTTTATAAATAATAATTAATTTCAATACAATGTGTATTGGTAACAGTCCTCTGTCAAAAGCAATGTCCAAATAAATGTATCTCACTTCTATTCTCAATGACCGTGAAGTGTAGGTCAGCACCGCAAGAATTCCTTTGGCATCGAAAGCAAGTTTTTTTTTAATAGCCAATCGGTCTAGCATGCTGTTCCTGTACTGCTAGGAGACAGATTCCAAGGGTCGAGAGTTCAACCCCTGGCTGGAGTGGAAGTGGGTATCCATATAAAAGTGAATATTTATATCTTCATATATTCTGCTCTGGGTAATGTATATACAATATACAGCGAAAACTAACCTGTCTGACATATGGAAAATATGTAAATTCAATATGAGAATTTTTCTTATGCAAATAAGTTCTTGAATTATCGTTTTTTGTGATATGACATAGAACAAAACAAAACTATATTTAATCTGACACAATATAACTACAGTACTCGGATAAGATACTTGTTCTTATTCTGCTGTGGTATGCATACACAGTGTATATTTTGAAAACAAAAGTAACTTTATAAATAAGAGCATATTTACATTAAATGGTCTAAATTTTTGTAATATCAAATTATGTAATTATTGTACCAAAACTACTTGGTATTGAAAATGTACATAAGTTTATATTTCAAAATCACGTAACATTTATATTTACCCCGTTGATTGATTGATTGATTTATGTTTTACGCCAAATCGGCAATATTTCAGCCATATATCGGCGATTCACCCGGTTTAATCGGTATTTATAATGCTTGCTTAATTTCTTCTTCCATATATTTTATTGTCCTGATCTTTTCTGCAAGGCTGTTTAGAATCTTTTGGTTTGCAATGATTTTCTCCCGATTTTCGATTACTTCTTTTAGCGTTTCTTCGACGAATTGTACTCTTCTTTGCAGAATAACTTCTGTGACTGTTGATATCAATTTATTCAATGTAACAACGTAATTGTGTTCCATTGACTGGTATACGTTTGATTTAACGAGAGATTTAAGTCTCTCGTATTCTCTATCTATAAGTCCCTTATTCACAAACGTATGTACAGTAATTACAGCTACAACAGCAAGAGGTAGTGATCCAGTAGCATTAGCTATCGACTTTGCAACTTGTAACAATTGGGGACCAGTTGGAGAATTTGGCATTAGCCCATCAACACAAAGCGCAATCGACTTCTTTTTAAGCGTTGTTTCTCTTTCTAAACTGTTTTTATTAGGAGTCCCGGTCAAATCATTTCCCAATTTTTCTATTTCGTAGGAAGTTTCTTCATAGAAATCCAGAATATCGTCTTTTATTTTCGTGAAACGTTGAACCACATCAGGAGATTGTACTACACTGTCTATATAATGGTAAATACTTTCCCGAATTTCCCGAACAAGCGTGTCTGTAAACGTCGTCATCTCTCGCATTAGAGGCCAACTTTCTAGATTAAGAATTTTTTCCTTTCCAATGTCAGATGACATGTATTTTAAACTTGCATTTGCTTCTTGTTCTAAAATCTCTTCAATGCATTGACGCCAAATTAGGCTATTCTAAAAGAAAATATTGTACGAATGTAATCGCCGTTTAGATATGTTTTATAGTGTCATATTTGCTTCGAAAATGTAATTTGCTATTGCTCTTTTTTGTAATACAGGGTTTCAAAAAGAATGCTTCAGGAAATAATTAAAAGATTGATTTAAAGAGACACTGATAGTTAATTGAAACATTGCAGCATAAAATTAAGGAATAATTTCCACTGATCTTAATTTGACTGTTTTTAAAAATAATTAATTGAAAGTACATCAAAAATTAAGTCTGTGTTCATATGAGCATCATGTGCACTTTTAAAACTTAAGTAAAAATCAATTTCAAAGTATAAAATTGATATTACATAAAATTTTAAAATTTAAAAATATATTTTCAGATAATTTTCTTTTCTTTCTTTTTTTAAAAATTAATTTGGACATATTTTTCATGGTTTTATTTACAGT
Source organism: Saccostrea glomerata (assembly GCA_003671525.1). Taxonomy (NCBI): domain Eukaryota; kingdom Metazoa; phylum Mollusca; class Bivalvia; order Ostreida; family Ostreidae; genus Saccostrea; species Saccostrea glomerata. Next base: position 129,026 of record PRKT01000865.1, on the reverse strand, counting down.
TAGGTTTCTAATTCCCCATGCAGGGAAAAATGGGGAAAAAAATTAATACAACTTGATTTCACTAAATTGCAGTAAGTTGTCCTAGTTTACACAAACGCTTTTAAAAACGAACATGCATAATTTTTCGTACTTTTGTCTACTTTGTCAAAAAATGTCAAAGAAATATCCTATGTGGACAGTATTTACGAATGTTTAGGGCTTCATTCAACGTACAATGTATAATCTGTCACAATAAGTGAAAGAAAATCACTTTGAAGAATCTGTTTTTCAGGATGTTATTGTTTTCATGAATATTAAGTTTAAATATAAAAAAGAACACATACCGATCTGCATTTGTTTTTTAAAATATCAATTTTCTCTTGATGCTCTTTGCTTTTCTTTTCATGTTCCTCTTTTGATCTATATATTAATTCTTGCCTCGTGCAAACTCCTATGTACACATCTTCTAACAGTGTACAAAGGTATCTGAAAATATGAAAAAAAAACATTTCAATAAAAGAAAAAAAAACAATGAATCCTCACATCCTCCTCTTAAATGAATTAAACTTACTTGTGTAATAATTAGTTTAATAGTGGTTAATAAAGTCTATGAATTGAAAAACATGATTAAGACAATTATGTTTATCATTGTCCAGGTCAACCTGCATTCCAAATTAAACTGAATTATTCTAAAACTCCAGTTATATTTCAAAAGCATCTATTACCCATGGCGACACCATTATAAAACCAAAAATAAAATTCTCTTTACTTGCGTTTTTACCCTTTTGGATGAGAATCTGACACATTTTTGGTAATGTAACAAACAAGTTTTATGATAAACATGATGACTTTAACCCTTTCGACGACAAATAACGTTACGACTATAACGTCAAGAATGCCGTACTATGACGTCAACTAAGACGTAAAATAGTTGCGTCAGAAAAGCGTCAAATTGATAATGAAAAAGCACCTGTTTAACCAAGGTAAAAGGATGTAAGGAGATGCTTTTAAAAGAATCATATTTATTCCAATAATTTTAATATCAGTACAATAAAGTAAGCAAACATTAATCCTACAGCTAGCAATTGCAAGGTACGACTTTAGATAGAACAAAAGAGACTCCTACTCTTTTTTTTAAAATAATATTTATACTAAATTTTATTAATTTATAACTGCCGTATACGAGAAAACGGACCCTTATATAACCTGGTTCTTTTTTAATGCAAATATGCATAACTTAATTTCTTTTAAATATAATATAATTTATCTCATTTTTCCAGTATTTGATGAGAATTTTAATAATTAAGACGCTTCAAAACAAAGTTGGCATGACTCAATGATAATGTAATTTGTCGTTGCGGGTCTTGAACTCAGTACGTTTCTAAACATTACCAACATTTTTAAGTAAATCATTATTCTGTTGACACAATGCCTCTCCCCACATATCATGAAAAAAAATACAAGTCAAGTCCGAAAAAAAAGGCACCGTGGGCCATCCCCTCGCAAAAAAAATCGATCCCGATATAAAAGAATAAATATAACTTTCATGTAAAAGAAGAACTCATGGTGTATAAAATTGGTTCTTCAGGGTAAATCATAAATAAAATCTTTTCTACTACCATGCGGAAAAACATAAAACACTCATTTACATAATGAAGTATTGTTTTGAGGAAGTTTATTCCATATTTAAAAAATTAAAAATCATTAATTACATTTATATAGATTGTATCAAAAGCAGTAATGATATTAATGCTGTTGAACTAAGGAATAAAAGACATTTACGTCTTCTTTTTTTTGGGGGGGGGGGGTGTTAACACTTGGACACAACAATCGAACGTCATCTCCTCAGTACCCCCTTGCTTGTCGTAAAAGGCGACTAAATGGGGCGGTCCTTCGGATGAGACCGTATAAACCGAGGCCCCGTGTCACAGCAGGTGTGGCACGATAAAGATCCCTTCCTGCTCAAAGGCCCTGAGTGCCGAGCATAGGCCCAAATTTGTAGCCCTTCACCGGTAATGGTGACGTCTCCATATCAGTGAAATATTCTGGAGAGGGACGTTAAACAACATACAATCAATCAATCAATCGAACGTCATCTCAAAATGAAACGTTATAGAAATTGGTTTCTGTGATATAGATTCCAAATGTCGGAATGACTTGACCATTCGCGATCATATTCCCAAATACAAATTCTCTCCTGCTTGACAGAAAAAATATAGCCGAGAGTCACATGTCATGCTTTAGCATATGGGCTCGACTTCTAAGCTTACGAAAAATTAAATTGTATCATTACACATGATTTGAAATAATGAACTTTCTAAATTCATGAAATTGATCAAAACTCCTCAGATTAATCAATAATATGTCTTTTTAACGATTGACTGGACTCCAACTCAGATTTATGAAAAGTTCTAATTAATGAAAAAAAATGTATAGTTTGATCTATTGGTGTATTGCAGTCATTTGACGAATTCTACATGTAGTGTACATGTATTTGATAAAAGGAACACTGTCTACTTAGTATAATATGCCAGGGCATCAACGATAATTGATGTCCCTGGCATACTATTCTAACTAGACAGTGATTCCTTACATTTCCATTTCATTATGAAATAAAATTGTAGATTTAGATTTTAAAAAATGTACACATGGATTTAAATTATATGAGGACTCCCATGCCAATATGAAAAGTCCTCGTCCACTGACGTCAAATACAAACAGACGCACGAGATTTACACGCATATTTGGCCAACTTAGCTATTGACCTCCCTAATTTGTATTCTAGTAGAGTTATCAAGAAATCAATTCAACTAACTTTCAAAGAGTTATCACAGAGAAAAAAAAATACGAATGGAAATGTAATGGCATCAGCTTACCTGCAATTGCAGTTTTTCATATTTAGGTAAATTGTGTTGAAATATACATATTAATATATGTCTAAAGCAATAATTAGATAATTCGTATAGCACTAGTGTATATTTAATGAATCACTGTCTAGTTTTGAGGGTATGCCAGGGCATCAACAATAGTGGGAAACATGGGATAATTTGCATAACGGGCGAAGCTAGTTATGCTAAAATTATCCCATGTTTCCCACTATTGTTGATGTCCCTGGCATACTCTCAAAACTAGACAGTGATTCCTTATATTTCCATCTTTACTTGAAATAACTATCTTAAAATAAATCGAAAATCCGTCTAATTGAGTAGATTTGAAATGCACAAGGCCCCATGACGTCAAATTTTACTATAAAAAAATAGTCCCCAAAACACGAAACAAATTTATTGATTATTTATAGTTACCGTGGTCAAAAATCAACATTTATAAAATAAACAACAAAAGAATTTTAAATAATGATCAAAGTAATCTTGTTGACTTTAATTATATATGTGACCTAGATTTAGGTTGTCGGAAGCACGAACTTATATAGGCACTATGTCACTTCTCTGCCGCCATATTAAGTGCAATGTTGCAGTTGATGAAACGGGAGCTGGTCAGCATGGCCAGGAAACCGATTTGTATGGATGTTAAAATAACAGAAGAAGTAGAGTTGCTTAAGAAGTCGGATGGTAATGACTGAGGGACGATGTCTGCATCAGATGATGGAGTACGTGCAGAACCATGTGGCAATGTCAATTTCTCCAAGTGGCTGTTACGGAAGTGGAGTTCTCGACTCGCGAGGCCTCGGTGATAGCGGACAGCGTTGCGCTAGTGACTTGCTTTCGAGCCGAAGATAATTCATTATTTATTTTGTTTGTTAAAAAGATATATCATATCAAATTACTTAGTAAACAATTAAACAAAACATCTATTTTTTCTTGAGTATATTTATACGCCAGTGATATATATGCAGGTTGACACCTGACCTTTCAGTATAGAGAAATATACATACGACAGGGTATATTTTTCTCAGGTTTATATTACATTTTTAGCTCCAAGATAACATTCTGAAATTTATTTTCACCTGTAAACCTTTACTGAATGTGATTTGTCTATATTTGTTTTTTCATAGAAATATTACTAAAATTTTCCAAATCTATTTCCTTTTCAAGTTCTTCGGAGGAAAGATTTTAATAACCATCCACTTTTCTAAACTTGTGACATGATATTTATTCTTTTTCAAAGAAAAAATTTGTTTGTATCATCTGTCCTTAATCTCATAGAATTTTCTTCATCTGGATGACCAAGGGTTTTCCATATTTTTTCAATGATCTCTCTAGTCCTAAACTTATTTCCTCTGTTAAAACCATGGGGTGAGTGTAAGGCCCGAGTCTGAAGTGAAATCGCCTAATTTCCATCTTGCTATCTCTATCAATGAGTTGAGCCCATTAAGTATGGGCCCAATCTATCAGTACAGGACATTGACTTTATGGCATCGCGTCTATGGTTTTCATTTTAAATCTGCCCGATTTAAAAACATTTGGGTCTTTAATATGGGAAGAAAAAGATTGAGGGATCAGGATGTCAAAATAAGCCTCCTCTTCTGTGATGTTTTTCAATGAATTGGGATACATTATTTCTGTTAATGCCACCTCCCATTCTCCGCTTTCGGCGTTTATGCAAATTATCACGCAAGCCAATCGATTGATCACTTCATGAAATCGAAAAATAAGACAGTTATTCCTTAAATCAATACCATATTTCCACAGGAAATATTTCAGGCACCAATCACAGTTACAACGCCCAAACTAGGGGGATAGTCTATTGTCCAGTGAGGTATGCGTTCTCCACATTCATTACATCCCCAATATTCTGCTGACCTCTGTCAACTGGTTACAGTGTTCTTACTATGTTCTTGGTTAATGAAATAAGACATTCTCCACACGTAAGTCATGATTGCTAAAATGAGCACAGTCAGACTGAAATGTCGGTTTTATATCTGTTGATATCTATTTTTAGTCACTGGGGAAAAAGCAACAACTCCAGAATTTTGGTTTGTCTATTTTATTTATTCATAACAACAATCTCATAATAACAAACATTCAAAACTTTGGAACAGTTCTTTTTGTATGTGAAACGATCTCCTCATGTACAAATAGTCTGTTTCACAGGCACAGTCCTAGCTGCAATAATGTAGCCCTCTCCGATTTTTTTTATCTGATTTTTTCTGGAGAGGGCTACAATTCCATAGCATCTCCGTAATGGTGCAAAAATATTTTTTAAATACGAGCGACTGCAGGCCGAATAAATTGTTTTTACATTCAACTTACTTCTAATAAGACGAGATTTTTATTCACTGTCGACATCATAGCTCGTTAAACGCGAAAACCATGTAAAATAAATCTGTGTGATTTCTTCTGGCTTATTCCGCAGCCATGACAGTTCACGCGTGACGTAGTGAGACTTGCTCTTGAAATTTTGAATAACTCAATAAAGCAAATGTCGAAGTAAATAAATAATTGTGATGAATAGTAACACTAAACATCGATGAATAAAATCATTCCATGTGTTATTTCTTCGTAAACAGCGATATTTAGGCTTAAAATAAGGTAATTCCAAAGAAATCCGCTCCCTGTAGATCCTTAATCTCATTGGCTGTCTCAAAATAAAATCTGTCAAGGTCAGTAAACATGGCGGATAAATTTAAGTTGTGATGTTGACATACACGAAAAATACTGATATATTGATTGAATGTTCTGTATATTTTATGATCGATTCATGTCTGGGATAACTACATTTTGGAAGTTCAGGTAAGGCATATAAATAAAATAGCCCTTTACAGACAATTTGAGACGAAATCCATGCGGGAGCGATCCACTCCCGCTCTGCGCCATTAGAAAGATCCTAAGGAGTTGTAGCCCTCTCCCAAAAAAAAAAAAAAAAAAAAATCGGAGAGGGCTACATTATTGCAGCTAGCACAGTCCATGATGTCATATCCTTCTACCACCACTCTCTTCAGATAATCTTGCATTCAATCCCCGGCTTTTTCTAACCATTTCCCTTGAATCCAAGTCTTATCGGGTCCCTGTCTTTGGTGAGCCAAGAGGTATTTCACTTTCCATTTAAATTCCAGATACTTAGGTTGTCTGTGTCCTAATAAGACCATGGTTATTGTCCGTTTATGGTCCGGAAGCTTCATTCTCTTATACAGGTAGATTTCATTGACTCCTGTTTGTCCCGGATTCTTTTCAAAGAAATCTTGAATACATTCCTCTTTGTTTTTCAACCATTCTCCTTTTTGAGTAGAACCTGAAGGTTCCTTAATTTTCCAACGATATTCTGAGCTTAAAAACTCCATGGTGTGTTCTGTCCCTCCGTAAGATCAGAAATGATCTCTTTGTTTTGGTGTCTCTGGTGTACCTATTTTTAGATTCCGAGTTTAACTTTGTGAATTGGTCTTCTTGGTGGTAGGTGTATTATTTATCATTATAGGACTAGGCACGATGTAATCTACTGAAGAACTGACACAGACCATCCAATATTCTCGATAAGGATCGTGTAAAGCTAACATGACCACACTGGTGATGATGAGGGAAATACAAATGAATAACTGAGCAAAATACACAATTTCTTCTCGAGGAATATTCTCTCCACAAAATTTCCAGTGAGGACTTATTTGATGAAATCCGTGTGTGGAATCCATGAATCGAGACTAGGGGGATACCCTTTCCACCTGACTTTGACTTCTTGAATGATTTTCTTCCCTACACGTCGCTTTTTATACCCTAATATTTCCTCCACTTCATACACGTCGTCTTTTTTAATGATCTGTTGTAATTCCTTCTCGTAAAAAGTGCCTTCTAGTTCCTCCCCGTGGTCATCTTGTACCCTATACACGTAAGGGTAACGATCGAGGACTCTTTTAAAAACAGTTCTGCAGTCCAGTTGGGTAAATATCCTTTTTCAAAAGTGCGTTTAGCTTTACTAATGCGCACCCGATCTCCTGTTTTAAACTTGGGTTTTTTAAGTGATTTCTGAAATTGCCCATATAAAGTTTTCCAGACTTTAAACACATTGGAGGGCTTCACTTGAGCTGATGTTCCATGGATACTGCAATGATAAGTATGATTGTAAGCATACACTAAATCCGGTAAGACCTCTACATACCTTCTGGTTTTATGACGAGTGAAATAGCGCCACATGCGTGCTTTGAGAGTTCTCTGAAATCGTTTCACAATACTAGCTTTGGTGTCCGTATTGCGAGTGGTAACGAAATGAATGGATTTACAAGCTTGTAAGAATTCTCGATCAGTAAATTCTTCCCCTTGATCCGATTGAATGCGGACGGGGCATCGACCGTTTTGTTGAAAAATCTCTTGTAATCCTCGAATTATTTCTTTTCCTGTTTTCTGTTTTAAAGGCACCACCCAAGCATATTTAGATAAGACGTCAATGGCACACAATAAAAACGTAAAGCCGTCATTGCGTCAAACTGGACACATCGGCTTAATCTAATTGCCATTGTTCGTCTTTATCTGGCACTCTCGTCTGCTGTCTTCAGAATTTTCTGTGAATTGGTTTATGTAAGGTATAGGTATCTTGCTCTTTTAACCATTCTCGTATATTTTTCAAGGAAATCTTTTGTCCTAGACTTCTGACCTGACGATACAAAGCTTGTATTCCCCCATACCCTCTCTTGGGATTGTAATAAATCTCTTTTAAAATGTCTTCCACTTTCTTCTTCTTCATATTTTAGGCAATGAAAGCCAATCTTCGTCAATTTGTTGTAATTTCTTCTATTCTTCTTGGTTTTTTAATTGCTTTTTACTTTCTCTAAAGGGACTGATTCTGGGTGTGAATGTTTTAAGCACCCTTGATCTCTTTTGTGCAGGTCGACTAATAGGGGTTAAAAGGAAGAAAAAGCATCCTGAAATCCGCTCTCTTCGTCGTCGTCATCGCTGAAGACCCCTTTAGGAGTACTGATTTTCCCTGGTTTCTGCATGGCTTTTATATGGGTCTTGAGCAAATTTATCTAATCCTTTAGGAACGGGATGATTTTTCAACTGTTTGTTTCTCATGTTTTCAGCCATTAAATCCACAATGTTAGAATCGGGTACTTTATGACCACGATAACTGATTTCTCCGTCTTTATCCCAAGTCAACACCTTGGTTTTCTTTAAATGATTTAATATTAATTCAGCTTTCCTTTGCATGGGTTTATTCACGCTTTGAATGATTTGTTGATCAATCTCGGTACCTGACTTTTCTTGGCCTGCTGCTGCGGGGGCTGGGACTACTGCTGCTGCTGCTGGGGCTACGGGTGTAGGGGCTGGGTTTTTTTAGTCGCTGGCTCTCTCGCTTGGTGTAAATAATTCCTATAACGATGAAGTTCTTGACCATATAAAGCCACTTTTTCTTCCAGGGTTAAATCTTCACGTTGTGTAATCTGGTCCAATTCCTGACCTAAGCTAAGGGTGATTTGAAATTCTTGGGGTTTGGGTAATTTTGCCTTGAGTTCATTCAACAGAACCTCAGGCACCAAGACACTTTTTTGACTCATTTTAGGAGGTCCAATAGTAAAGGGGCGGCTGCTGCTACTGAAAAAGGAAAAAAACCCTCCTTTTGATTAATAATGCTCTTCGTCTCTGGACAGATTGGGATCAAACCAGTCTTCTGAAGATGTGTTTCTTAGGAGCTAACTTTCGTTTCTGAGCCGAATTGAGAGGTAACACTCCTATAAATAGGTTGTAGACAATCTCACAAATTTTCAGAATACAATCTCCAGAACAATGTTTTAAAATTCCGGTTTTTAAAGAAGAGGAATAGTGAGGGTCCAATAATACTCTTAAAAGAGGGACATGAGCTCTTAATCGTGTAGAACAAGGCTTTTTCTTCTTAGCCATCTTTTATAACAATGAAGACAGATCTCTTAGGTCAGCCCCTTTTATAGTCTTAAGGAGGGGCATACCCCCCGTGTTTGTCCATCTCGTGTTTATCTCTATTTTTTCCCTGACATAAAGTTTTCCGCAATATCGGCATTTATATCTCTATACCTTTAGGGTTGAAAGCGGGTTATTTTAGGAGAATGAAAGGAGACTTTAATTCCAGGGGAGGGAACTCCCACATTCACTCGAGGAAACACTTCTAAATCGCTGGCTCCTTGACTGCCTATGGGCCCTATAGTACGATCCATGCTCAATTTTGCTTGTTTCTTTAATAACTCCCCTATGGTCTTGTGTCTTTGTTCCTTATAATACTGATTGATTTCCTGTTTCAGACTTTCAGGCATGGCTTTACGTTGAGCCAGAGTTTGAGGGGTGGATTTGGTTTTCGCTGCTTTTTTCTTTGAAAATGTTTTTTTCTTAGGAGCTTTTCTCTTCTTCTTTCTGCTCTTTTGAGCTGCCCCTCCTACTCTCACCATCCAATCAGGAAACACTCTTTGTTTCTTATTATCGACTCGCATTACTACACCTTTCAAACGACGAACACGTCGTTTTTTAGGGCTATTCCACTTGAATAAATGACGAATGATCACTCCACCTAGAAATCCAGCTCATCCTCGTTTAAAAATGGCATTTTTCCTATCTTGATCACTGGCCGACTTATCAGCTATGATACTTAAATCTTGACGATGATTATTAATAAACTTTTGGGTCTGTTTATTAACAGGTAAAACCCCAAGTATTAAATTTCGAGCCCCATGGCAAACCCTAATTCGATTAAATGGGTTCGCTTGGCGGGGTCCCGTTCCCGCTGTAAACGTCGTAAGGTTCTCACTAGTTTACTCTTGGCAGATTGAGCCATGATGAATGTTCAATGATAAATGACTAAGATGAGAGTGATACACTTTTATTTATACTCTTGAGACATGTGTACAGTCAACATTTCAAACATTCGATTTCTAAATCTGTATTCGTCTGGGGTCTGAGGACTTAAGTCGACCAGTAAATATTCATGAGGACGACTAGTAGCATCTTGATAAGCTGACATTAAATGAGGCAGGGCTAGCTGTCGACTCAAGACACTGATCTGAGATTTATCTCTGGGATTTTTAAACAGGACCAAATAATGAGCATTCAAACTAATAGTGCGATGGGAGGCTGCCCGATAAAATAAATTTTGAGTGATGTAAATCACACTGGTATTGCGATGATGGGCTTTACGGGTAAACCAATCCACAATCGATTCGATGGCTTTTCCTCCCATCATGTCGTCAAAAATGAGTAAGTGAGGAATACTTAAATTGGCCACTAATTTCTCATCGTCTTCAGGAATATTTCGAATGAAAGACACTTGATCTGTTAAAGACGTGTAAGCAGGTTGCCATTCTCGATAACTACTGACGATTTTTTGAGGCATGGGGGTGATACAGTGTAAATTGTTAACCAATTTCTTGACAAATTCTGTTTTCCCCGATTTAGAGGGCCCTACGACCACCATTGTAAATTCGTGTTTCAGCTGAAAAGAGGGGAGGGGTGTCTCCTGGGAATACATGTTGATCAATGAAGGAAGAATGGGGTTCAGAGGTCTATTTATACTTAACACAGCTATTCAATTTTTATTTACCTCACATTAAAAATAACAACACATCAAATTTTTATAAAACAATTTTAATAACCATAAGGCAAAGTGTTATAATTTTGTAAAATTTGTCTCTTGTCATACACAATTCTATATTGTTTTTCTAAAGGCACGGTCTTGACTTCATGATGACGGGTCCTTTGTATTTTGTAGAGATATGAGACCTAGATTTCATTTATTTCTTACTTCAACATTTTTTCTAAAGTCTTTGGAGACACATTCTGGGAGGCTCGATAGTTCAGAGTCAATCTTTTGACTTTGCACACAGATTTTCCTTTGGCTGACAGGTAAGCATAATTTTTCTCGATACTTAACAGGTCCATCATAATGCCTTCTTTGTGTAAGACTTGACGAATGAGGTCTTGTTGTTGTTCTGAAGTCTGACACTCCTGTTTTATTTTAAGGAAATATCGATGTAAGGCCTGAAAAAATCTTGACTGGTCTCTGGAAAATGCCAAATCTCGTAAATCTGCTCTAAAGTACACCCTATGTCCAGGGCTTTATGTAATTCGGTGGTCACCCAGGTACTCATGAGGCTACGTTCTTGGGCTGTGTGTTGACATCGGTGTTGTGAGGTAGAGTCCTCTCGTTCCGCACAAGTTCGGCATAAAGGAAATAATAACTTGCCTCCAGTGCGATAAGATAAAACGGGGTGATAGAGTCCTCGGGATGGTAAGACTCGACAGTGAATGAGCCCGAAATACTTTCTCAATTCCTGAAAGTCGTCTGTGAAAATCTGAGGATGGCCCATAGGAAAAGGTCTGTGTTTGAGTACGTATCGAGTGGCATTGGTTCGGCTTCCGTACAGGGCGCCTCGGGGGTTCAAAGGATCTGGAATGTTTAAGTGTCTTACATAATTCTGTTTCATCTCTTTGCACTTTTTGATCGAATTCCTGCTCCCAGATGCTACGGACAGTGTACCCCATTTCCTCTAAGACCGAACTCCTTCATAAGTTTCCTCCTGTACATGTAATTGTTGATAGGTAAACTGGATCCGGTCGGGTGACTTTCGGTTTTTAGATTCGGATAGCAAATGGGGCATCCGTGCCAATAGCATTGATTTCGTAAAATTCGTAGACGGTGTGAGTGGCTTCTTGGTATCCGTCGAGGGTATAACTTCCAATCTTGACTTCTCCCCCGTTTCTTGCACGCTGTATGCTATGTCCACTCTACTGATGACTCAAACAGCTTAACAACCGGCAGGCTTTGGCAGAATATTGACGTGCAGGCTGATACCCTTGGTTGGGAATGATGACAATGGTCTCTTTAGGCATGAAGCCTCGACGGTAAGCTAAATTGGCAGCACTGGCAAAAGTGATGGATTCCTGGAAGGGGTCGACACGGACTAAGCTCTTGAGGGGGGCTCTAAACTGAGAGCAGCATCGTCTCAAAATATCGACGTCCGAGATACAGTACTCTAAAAATTCCTTCTGAAAACCAAACACTTTTCCGACCTGCTGATTGTACCACTCATAAAATGCCTGTCGTCCACTGATCGTCATGTCATCCGGATTGTAGAAAGCTGCCAGTGGATAAGGCCCAACGTAATTCTGATTCTGTTCCGTATTTAAAAAATGAGGGAAATATCCTTTCTTCATTTCTGTGAATCCGAAAGCAGAGGGCATCTTGGCCAAGGCAAAGGGTATAAAATTATACGAGTCGATGAATTTCAGTCCACAGATTTGCATGCATAAGATCTAACTGCCGTTCATGATGACTGTAGGTTTCAGGCAGGCGGATTGCACCAGGTTATTTTAATTGAACTGTCTGTGGTATCCTTTGAAATTGTGGGCGATGATGATGGCCTCGTCGTGTAATAAAGCTGAATTCTTATTTCCTGTAGTTGGTTGTAATAACCAGCCCATGAACTTTTCTTTGGATGCCATCAAAGTTGACCTTTAGACCTTAACCTTTGAGTTTTATAACCCACTCTTACACAAAAATTCCGAACTTTTACTTTGGCCATAACTTTTGAATGGTTTGTACTAGGACTTTCATATTTCAATTTCTATTCTCTTTGACAAGGCCTCTCATTTGATACCAACAAACTTGACCTATTTACCTTGACCTTAGGGATTTTGTACTTATGAAAAAAAAAGTTGGTCATAACTTTTGACCAATCATTAAAAAAATCAACTTCAGTGATAATTTCTAATTGACATATGATAAGGCGATCATGTTTGAGACAATATGTTATTAAAATGATATCTAACCCACAAAGACATCGTAAGCGGGGGACCAAAATTCTTTGAATTTGCTTGTTTTTATTGCTGTTTATTTTTTCCAAAAACTGTGCGTATTTCTAAAACCTTAATATTTTTTTGAAAATACTAACAAAAATAACTGAATGTAACTAATTGAAAAATATAGATTTTTAGGGAGTTAAATTCAGAACATCTAGATTTTCCAAACAGGCTTTGATTGATTTAAAGTTTAAGCGCTTTTTTCAATTTTCTTACATGTATCATACAAGTAAGTATATGCATATATTAATGTAAAACGGTAATATACATATCCAAATTATTTTATTTAATTCGGATGGTTTTAAATGATAACAACAATTACATTTAAAACACTTACAAGTACAAATTATACTTTCAAAAACAAGAAAAATCATGTCAAAGTGTACGTGTAATTACATGTATATCTTGTGGGTTATATAGTTACACTTACATGAACACGTACATATGTACAAATGACCTTGCTAAACATTTCTATTGTCAATTTTTCATGTTTGCAAACTTTCAAATTATGAGCATCATGCTTACTGGTAAGTCCTTGTCTTGTCCTCTTTTTGTATTTATCCCTTCAATCGTTATATGCTTTGTGGCTTGACTAAAGTTACGTAACTTTTAATTAAAGATGACATTTGTAATGTTTGGTGGATCCTTATACTTTACATTTATATATGCGGGTTTACGTATATAAAGAAATTGTAACATTTTTTTTTACATCAGTGGGTTATTTATTCATTTACTAGGATATTATATCTAGCAAAAAGTACTGAACAAATTTTAATGAAGTATTTTAATTTTGTACATTCACCTTAAAATTGTCTGCAAAATTCAGATGTAAAATAATGGCAAAAAAACTATTTCAAATTGGATACGATGATCACAACACGTATTCATATACACCTTCACTCTGAAATGGTACAGAAGAACAGAGACTCAAAAAGGGGAAAAGAAACATGAAACATTTTTTACACGCTAAAATGTGATGTCACAATAAATTAAACACCTTTTCCCAAAGTCAACCCTTATGTCATAAACCCATTTTTGTCAGAGAGTGGTCCGATTATGAAATGCAACTAAGAAAAAAACAACATTGACAATATTTTCATTTTATAATTTTTTTTTATAAATTTCATAAAAACCCCTTGGGGGTGGAGTTGGAACAGCAAGTTGAGCTATTGAACACAAAACACACTGTTTAGATTGTGGTAAACGTGACATCAATTTTGTCTTATAAAGTTTTCCTACTTATTGCTAGCTCTTTATTTTATTATGAATTGATGAAGGATTTTCCCGATATTTCTGATCATGACAAGGAGCGCACGGCCACGGCGTGTGTGACCGGTCGGCAGAGAATGCCGACTTCTCCATGGCAACTGATCTAACCATTGATGTTTTGGAGGTCCGTGTTTGCTCTATCCCTATTTTGTTTTTTTATGGACTTTTGATCTTATTGAATACAATTCGTTATCGCGATATGTTTCATGATCATTGATATAAAAAGAAATTATTCAAATGATGAAAAATTATGATATAATTTTGGTATCGAAAAGTGTCTATCTCTTCTCTTTTGTGAAATCTCTTTATCTCTTTATCGATAAAAAATACTTTCACAAGGTTATTAAATTCAATAAAGCTTTAAATGAACAAGCAATCAATTTAAAAAAAAAAGAAAATATCAGTCAAATTGCTCTTCATATAAGCAAATGAAAATGCTTCTTTGTTTTTCAGCTCTATTGTACTTTTGATTATTCTCATTTCAATCTCAAACATTGCATACTGTTTTTTTTCTCACGGGGATATCTTGTAATGCACGAGGAAGTTGTAAAATGTCAAACTCTGAGGGGAGGCCATAGCTCGATTTTCGCTGTATGCACCAATTGTCTTGCATTTATTCTATTTTGTTTTATTCGAAAATAGATCAATTTAACGACATAATAATAGAAAACATGAAGGAAATAGTAATTTTAAGAAAAAATGGATCATTTAATAAACGATTCACGTGCATTTGAAAGATAACTTTAAGGCCTCTGAAATGCATTTTCCATTCAGTCGACTGATGTGTACCTGAGAGACGGAAAAACATAGGAAATGGTCTTTTCCTTTGATCATTCAATGAAAATTTTGTAGGCATTCAGTAACCATAATGGTGTGTTGACTTAATAATGAAATTTCATCCTGAGTTAGTCAAATGAATGATGAAAAAGAAAAGAAAAGCTTAATATTCCATTTCATTTTTCCTCATGATGATAACAATCTACAGAATGGTTCATAATGAATCCAAAAAGTAAGTACATGAAGATATGCATGCATTTCTTTTATGTGAAAACTATATCCTATCCATTGATCAATTCTTTTAAAATCTTTTGAAGTTGCTCCCTGTTTTTGTCTTATCAACTCATGTTTCAAAACATAGGTAATTAAAGATTACGAAGCTCACCTCGACGAATTTTATCAGTTTAAGTAATGCAAATCTCACATAATATTTTTGAATAGTTAGTATTTTTTCTGACAGTTATTTTCGTGCAAGTTTTGATTAAATAGATCTTAAAGTTAATTATGGATTAACCTGTTCCAAAAACTTTAACCTGGTTGCTCATTTGGAATTGCCAATCATAAGATGCATCATCCATGCAAGTTTGGTCCAAGTAGGTCTTATAGTTTCTTGGGAATCAGTCATCTGGAAAATGTAGGTCAGATCTATCATCCAAAGAAAGCCTATTATTGTCCATCCTTAGATGCATCATCCATGCAAGTTTGATCAAGGTAGTACTTATATTTTCTTGGGAGTCACTTATCTGGAAAATGTTGTCCAGATATAGCATCCGAAGCAAGTCCGGAAGTGTCCATTCTTAGATGCATTATCCATGCAAGTTTTGTCCAGGTTGGGCTTATAGTTACTTGGGAATATCCTGGTCACTCGTCTAGAGATTGTAGGTCAAATCCAGCATCCGAAGCAAGTCTGATAGTGTCCAACATTAGAGGAATCATCCATGCAAATTTGTTTATGGTAGGTCTCATAGTTACTTGAGAAAAGACTTGCTCCAAAAACTTTTACCTGGTCACTCATCTGGAAAATGTAGGTCCAATCCAGCTTGCTATAGTTTCTCAGGAATGAACCTGCTCAAAAAACTTCAACCTTGTCACTAATCTGGGAAATGAAGGTCATGCGCGCAGATCCACCATCCGTAGCACGTCTGGTAGTGTCCATCCCTAGAATCATCATACAAGTTTTTTTTCTAGGTACTTTGGAATGGACCTACTCCAAAACTTTAACTTGTTCACTCATCTGGAAAATGTAGGTCAGATCCAGCGTCCGTATCACGTCTGTAGGTGTCCACCCCTGGTTGCATCATCCAAGTTAATTCCAGGTAGGGCTTATAGTTACTTGGGAATGGACCTGCTCCAAAACTTTAACCTTGTCACTCATTCGGAAAATGAAGGTCAGATCAACCATCCGAAGCACGTTTTGTAGTGTCCATTCCTAGATGCATCAGCCATGCAAGTTTGGTTCGGGTAGGGATTTAGTTACTTGAGAAAAGACCTGCTCAAAAAACTCCAACCTTGTCACTTATCTGGAAAATGAAGGTCATGCGGGCAGATCTACCATCCGAAGCACGTCTGGTAGTGTCCATCCCTGGAATTACCATCCAAGTTTTGTCTAGGTAAGGCTTATAGGTACTTGGGAATGGACCTACTCCAAAACTTAAACCTGTTCACTCATCTGGAAAATGTAGGTCACATCAAGCATCCGAAGCACGTCTGGTAGTGTCCATCCTTAGATGCATCATCCATTCAAGTTTGTTCGGGAAAGAATTCAAGTTGAGTCCAGGTAGGGCTTATTGTTACTTAGGAATGTACCTGCTCAAAAAACTTTAATTAGGGCACTCATCTGGAAAATGTAGGTCTTATAGTAATTTGGGAATGGACTTCTTCTAAAAACTTTAACCTGGAACGCTGACGCCAACGCCTGGGGTTAAGCATAAGCTACTCTCGACTTTGTCGAGGTGAGATAAAAAGAACATCGACATAATTGCTGTTCAGATCCTAAAGAAACATCGATAACAACCTTTACTCTGTTTTTAACACAAGATATAAAAATATTATGTTATGGTTGTAAGAAAATAGATAGTTCAAATTACCTGAAATGTTCCCTGATTCTTATGTTTTCATTTTCTTTGACCATTTTTTCTAAAGCCTTCCGGAATTTTTCAAACTCTGGATTGGATGTTTTTTCTGTGCATACATGTACCTACAAAGTCATAAGATAATATTTCTTGGATTGTTACATTTTTTTATTCTTTTTAATGAAATGGATAAAGATTCTATAAATGAAACATTATCTTAAATGTTATATACAAATACTTTTTATTTAGGAAATCAAATTATGTTTGCATTGATATTTTCAATTTATGCCGAAAACAACACCAATTGTCGTTCTTCTTAACATATTAATACTGCACTTTATTGATTTTTCTTATTTTTACACCATGGAAGAAAAAATACTCAAACTGATATAAGTAAAAGTTTTATATCAGAATCTTGTTAGTTTTTGTTCTTTTTATTCACTTTTTCATGCAATTTCAAGAAAAAAAATTACAAAAGTATAATACTCCGATTACCATTGATAGGCCATCTAAAATCTGTAAATAATATATTCTTAAATAATAAACTGCATTTTTAACTGCACATAAAATTCATCATTTATACCAAAACATCAACGACATGTTGACAAGTTTGCTGCGATCAGTGATTTATTTGTTATTATGCTAAAACAGTATTCCTTTTTAAGTTAGGCCCCTTTTGCAAGCCTTTCTGCAAGAATTCTGTGAACTTTATTCAAAAGTAAGAGTCCATTTAACACTATAAAATAAAATTGGAGCAGACAAAACACGGATCTCCAAAACATCAGAGATGGGATGAAGTGTCATAGAGGAAATGAGCATTCCCTGCCAACCGCACACACCGTCCTGTGCTCCTAATCAAGATTGGAAAAAAAGCGGAGAAATCCTTCGATTGTTTTTGCGGACAATATCATTGCATCGACTATGGAACTAACGAAATGGTTTCTTTAAAGGAGAATACTGAAATTCTCACATCAACTTGTTTGTCAATAATTTACCTCGTGTGACAAATTTTACATACATATATGTAAAACAAGCTCTTTCGTATCAAATCAACTGAGAGATATCAACCCCGTATACAGACCATAAAGGCATATTGCTGCGAAAGTGAAAGAAGATAACTATTGAAAAGTCAACATGTTTTTCATAAAGCTTGGTTGTTGGATGTAACCATTAAGGTCTTTTTCAAGTATGAAACAAATGTGGTGGGTTTTTCTCAAGCCCACCGGTTTAAAGAGTATCGACATAAGAATTTAAACGGAAAATGTCTACTTTGACAAAACTTAAATTAGTTTTCAAGAAATTGAAACTTGTCAATACATTAAATCCCACACAGCAGGTTATAAACAAATAACTGATCGAAACAAACTTGTCACATGATGTCTTATTGGTAAAAAAAAAAAGTGTAATTTTTGTGCAGTAAGATACAGATCGAGTATTTTTCACAGAGAAAAATGCAATTGATTAATAAACAGAATGCTAATTACATAGTTTAAAAAGTCTATTAAAACCAGTGTAAAATGTTTGTGTAGTGTAATTTATAGTCGCTCGCGTGGCGCAGTGGTTAGAGCGTCTGCTCTAGAGTCGTGAAGTAAGGGATCAATCCTAACGTCACGGGTTCGAATCCCACTGTGGGACGTGGGTCGTGGGACCGGTTCTTTGGATAAGATCGTATAAACCGAGGTACTGTTTGGCAGTAGGTGCTGGTCTGAAAAAAATCCCTCCCTGATCAATGGCGCTGAGTGCCGAGTATAGGACAAAATTTGCAGCTCTCCACCGGCAAGTGATGACATCTGTATATGCGTGCAAAATTCTCGAGAGGGACGTTAAAAGATCTTAATCAGTCTATCATTATTGTTATATGATTATTAGGGGAATGTATATAATTCATTTTACCGTGCTTTTGTGTAGAGATTTGAGATATGCAGTACAGTTAAGGTGCGCAATGGAAATATCGACAATATTTTGCAATGTTATCGGGATGGCGGCAATTTTCAGTACATAATTTATATCGGATAATTGTAATAATTGGAAATACTACATATTGAGGACGATTAGATTTTATATTTGAACACATTTTTAACACATTTGCTTGCATTATTTGTTACCTATAAAATTCACTAGTGCAAGGGCATAACCAAGTTAAAATTAGAAATATGTGTTAAAGATATTTTCAACACGCACTGTAGTTTCTGAAAAGTGGAGCGATCCAATTAGATTCTGCAATTACATTGTTAGAATCATATTTATACGACCGAATTTTGTATTTTTTTTTGCTGTTCAACAGTATGAAATGTTGAGATCGTTAAATTATTTTCAAGATTTCATCAGTATCACAGCACTTTTATATACCTTTAGTTAATACTTCTAGAGTTGATTTGTTAAAGCTTAATTAGGATCAATAGAGTGTATGCCTTTGCACTAGATCAATTTATTAAGACCCCTAGATTACCCTTCGCTGTACTTGCCTACAAATATGGATCCGAAGTATCATTTGAATACGAAATATACAGAAAATATATCAATAAAATCGTAAAGAAGACAATAAATCGAAGTTAATAGCAAATAGAATATCTGTAAATGATTTTCTATTTAATTATGAAATACATTTTTGTTGAGAAAATATTACTTGATCTGCCTCTCACTGCATACAAACTGCGTCACATTTTACGAAATGATGTCACATCGACAAGTTGATTGCGATCAGTGACTCGTTTATATCTTGTAATGTGTAATTTAACTAACGCCAAAAACATGCAGTAGTAATTTTTGATGTAGTTTGATTGTTTCCTACTGGTTAAAATAGCAAACTACCTCATTTCGTAGTATTTTAAAGAATTGTTGTATGATTGATTAATTGATTGTATATTGTTTAACGTCCCTCTCAAGAATATTTCACTGATATGGAGACGTCACCATTGCCGGTGAAGGGCTGAAAATTTAGGCCTATACTCGGCGCTTATGGCCTTTGAGCAGGGAGGGATCTTTATCTTGCCACACCTGCTGTGACACGGAGCCTCGGTTTATACGGTCTCATCCGAAGGACCGCCCCATTTAATCGCCTTTTACGACAAGCAAGGGGAAAAATTGTTGTATGATGTATATTTAGTATCATGTCATGGTTAAGTTTCCCGTACAAATTAGGTTTTGTCCCCTTTTTGTTACTTTAACTGTGCAGCGTATCTTACATCAATGTGGCTATTTAAATCGCTTTTTCGCAAAGGCATACACTTAGTTCATGTAAGTCTTAACCATTCTTTTTTAAATATAAATAAAGAAATATGTTCCTTAACCTTAAAAGTACTGCTGCTTTCTTTACATCGAGAACGTGACTTAATAAGGACATAAAATACTTTTTGAAGGTAAAAAAATTCGACATTAGCCCTTTACTTGAAATGATAACTAATAAAATGAGAATTCTAATTAAAGCAGCACCATTTTTCAGAAAGTGCAAAGCTAAGTATATAGTCACAATTAATAACATTATTTCATTGATTTTGGCTAGAATATTCCCTAGCGATATTGAAATTTCTTTTTGATCTACATTCAATACACAAAATATGCATTTTTCACCTGACTGCACATCGATGGGGCCAAATTTAATTTAGTACAGAGTGGGTTATTCTATGTTATTTTTTTGTTTTTTTTTTAATAAATCAGTTTTTAAAAGTTCTCCTTTTTGCGCTTGTATATTCTTCTGATTTCTTAATAGCAGGTCTTAAAATGTTGCGTCTTCAACATGTCTAAATATCCAATTGAAGGCTACTGCAAGTGTTTTCTTCTTTTCCTGTATAAGATTTCGGACAGTTTCTGCTTTATAGTAATGCAAAAATAAGGTCTTCTAATAACTTAGCGCAATTGATACCAATGCGAATTCCAATATATTTTTTAACACCTGGTCTCCGAAAACAACCCATTAAATGACCAGATTTCAGATTTGAAATTTTCAAAATGAAGACAATCTTCAGGAATATAATTACGACATGTAAATACAGGGAAATGTTCGTCCCTTTTTTATATTTCGTCGCTTTTTCCCAATCCTCATTTGGGCGAATATAAAATTGGGCGAAAGTGTTAACAAATATGAAAGGGAGAAAATAACCCTGTATACAAAATATGCATGCATATATCTTACCTCTATTAAATTCATTTTGAAGATGTTTTCTTCCCTGACTGTTGGCCAGTTTCTTTTGATACTCTTTTTTACTTCTGTCCATGTTTTATCTACTTCTTCATCACTGCTGTCATTCGGATCGCTTTTTATGTTATCCCATTTGTTTGTAATAAAAATGACACTACGGGGATCAAAGCAAGGCATTTCGTCTTCCATTTGTAAGTGGATAATGGATCTCAATATTTCTGGAAGCTATAAATAATTTAAAAAGTTATCAAGAATTTTTTTTTTCGTAAGGTTAATCATTGTATTCATTATACGTAAAATGTATTTCAGTCGAATAAATTCCTTGTATTTGTTTGTAAGGTTTGAAACTTGATAAAGAAGTAAACTAAAGATTCCATTTCACCAACATACACTTTTCAAAATGGAAGGCATGCATCAAATATTAGTTAATCAAGTTTAAATACATAGGTACCATCCTTAATAACTGTTTATGCCTTAAACAACTTTTGAAGTTTCATGAAATAAAGTTTGCATACTAGTAACTTTTTCAAGATCTAAAAAATAAAGCATGATTAAACCATTCTTTTGTCAATGCATAGTCTATCTCCTGAACAATGATAAATTCATTACCCTGTCTCTTTGCATCCCGCCTGCACTTGCCACATTGATAACAAAGATAAAGGATACTGCATTTGGCAAATACTCCACAATTTTTTGAATGACTTTTCCAGAGCCACCAATACCTGGTGTATCAACCATTATTGTATTTCCCTAAGGTATGAAAGACTTAAATTTATAATGATAATAATAACAATAACGTTATCATTCATACAGGATAGCGTAATACTTTTACAAAACTATTTTACATTGTGGTCCTGAAAAACATTCTACAGAATCCAATATTATGTACAGATACAAACAAATATCAGAACAAAGAATAAGAAAGAAGCGTTTGTAAATTTAAAAACAAGTAATATTTACATACATAATGTATGGGGGTCATTTAAAAAGTTTTGTTCTACCCGTACTCCATAAAGAATGAATGTAGATCACTTCAAACACAGTTGATATGGTTCCTTGAATTCTTCATCAACAACCATTCTCGCAGAAAAAAAAACTGCTTGAGTTTTTGACGATTTACTTTTTTGATGTTTTGAAAATACACTACACGTGAATCTCAATTGTTTTATCATTGGAATGAAAGTAAGTACACCAGCAGAAATGAGTAGCTTCGTTCAAGAATGTGCAAAACTAAAAAAAAGTGTCTAGTGTTATTACTAAACACTGTCAGAGCACCAAAAAGAATCCTATGTCATATCTTTTGATAAAAAGGGACGATGCTTTGTTGCAATTTCCTTTTCCCAAGAAGAAGAGTGTAACAAGAAATATGTAAATGTGAAATTTTGCATCAATGTAAACAGCATTGCAAAACATGTCAAAAGGGTTTTTATCATGCCTCATCCTGCATATTCTACCCCTGCGTTATTTTGTTTTCTTTAAAAGACATTTAGGGCATTAAGGGCATTATCGGTTTTTGTTACATCGGTTTGTGAAGAGTCTTCCTAAAGAGAAATACAGAAAAATATTTCATGAGTGGATTTCGCGTTTGAAAAGTGTATACATGTACGTGTTAAAGGGGAGAACTTAGAAGGAATGAAATAAAGAATAATGCGAATGATTTCATCTTATTATATTATTGCATTGAGAACAAAACTTTTAAATGACCCTCGTTAAATGTTTTCTTTAAACTGAGCATGACATATTAGATTAGATATTTGACACATTGCATAAAGTCAGTAAAAAGACTGAAAATACTTTCCTAGATATGTTTTTTGAAGATTTTGTAATGATAAATAACACTTGAAAATTTGTGATAGAAATTGTAAAAAGAAAAACAAATATTTTCTATAATAGACTGCTTTTAGCCTTCATGATTGATATCCATTACATTTCATTGAGTTGTTCAGTCAAATAAATTTCCTGGTTATTTCGTTTAAATAGTGCTTTAAAACATTCGAAATGTACTGAAGTTAATCTATGCAAAACTTAATAAAACATAATAGACAAATGTGTATAATCAAAAATTACTTGTTATTTAATATCTTAAACAGATGTATGAAACAATTCATTAAAATAATTACCTTTAAAAAGGAAATTGGCAACCCAATATCAACACATTTATACTCCCTACTGCCTTTTTCAACGGTCATATCTGTGAGATTCTTTAATTTTTCTCGAAGAGATTTTTGTCCTTCCTCAGTTTTTACATCAATGTTACTCGTATCTATGCACTCAACTTCACCACTTTCTAACTCAGTTTTGATCACCACTTTCTCAGAGTTTCGTATTTTGCAGACTGTTGATGTAGATTCCATGTTTCTACCTTTGAATATTCTCATCTGTAGTATTTTATTTATAAGTGTGGATTTTCCTGCGCTTGTTTCTCCTATGAACAGAATTTTTTTTGTTATCAAGTATATTTTGTAAAATCTACACATACGAGGGGTTATCAAAAAGTTCGTGGACTGGCGCAATAAAATTAAAACCGCTTTAGTTACATCAGTAAAGTTTGAAATATATATCCAGCATCATCTTTTCTATCTAAAGAATAAACCATGAATCAAAAATTTTAATTTTCAATAAATTAATAATGTTTTTGTAAGCAAAAGTATGTCCAGGCGGCGCAAACTCGAAAAACGAAGTTTTTGCGACCTATGTGTGACTGAGAAAAAACTCTTTTGACATGAACATTTGACATCCAAAAATCCCATTAATTCAGGTGTGTGTCGGGAAACAATTGTTCCATAAAATATGAAATTTTCACTTCATTCTGGAATTTCTATGAAATTTTATCGTAAATTTTATATGGAATGTCCAACTAAATGAGGTCTTGAAAATGACGTCAAAAGGGGGGAGAGGTTTCTTTTTTTCAACATTCTATCACGTTTTGCCCCTGAAAAAACTTATATAGACCTAAGAAATGTTTAAACTGGCTACAGAGAAATAATATGCATCCAGAATACTTGTCTTTTAATGCCAAAATAAATTCAGAGAGAAAAGGGATACACAGTTAATGTCGATTTGTAGTCAAAGTGTGAAAAATCTATCGCGTCAAAAAATGACGTTGATCATATGTTGTAGGTATTGAACTCCCACAAGTAAAGTATACTGGCACAATCAAGCGAGGATGTCTCCCAATGTATAAATCCATTTGGAATATTATATTCATTGAAAGCCGCTGTTCATGACATTGTAAAGTCATATAAACAAGGCGGGATTAAGTCCTTACTCAGCTCCAGGGAATCTCATCCAAAAAAGTACATAAGGTAGAAGAAGAGGACTTTGAAAAAACAATGACGTTGTCGGACGTCATGAAAATAAACGACGGCAGCGCCGGGTGATCATATAATGTTTTTATTTTATAATTATTTGGCAAATAATGAACGTATCAAGCTAAAATTTTCAACATTTCTTTATGTTTTGTTGTTTTATGTTCCATATAAATTTTGAAAGCACAGACTGCATAGTACTAATTTTATAGCCTCAGTCCACGAACTTTTTGATAACCCCTCGTACACGTATACCTTAATTACCAATCCAGACAAATAATGGTAAATGCGCTTCATTAGGTGCATCTTAGCATCTATTATGACTTGTTTGCAGTATTATTACGTCTAATGCAAAAAAGTAATTACATAAAGATAACTATTGTAATTATAATTAAATATTATATAACTTTGTGAAATCCGGTAATCTGATTGGTCAATACGAAGTACTTATTTTTTAATAACGACCGCTGAAAGCGAATAATGACTCGCACGAGCTGCCTCGTTTTCACTTTCGCTTTAGACAAACTTGGAAGTTCGCAAGTTGAAGGTGAGGAAAATTTAAATCATATAGTGAAGAACTCTGAGACTGATAATACAAACCATTTACTAGGATATTTGTGAATGTTTTTCGGGAATAATTAACACATACCATTTTATGGTTGAGTTCGACCTTTCCACTCAGCGAGCAGAGTTTTGACGCTGTTCACGCGATTACGGAGACTATAAAGAAAATATAGACATAAGACAAGCATGCCATGTAAGATTACTTCTATTCTTAGAAGGCATAGGTTTTGTCGGTGCATTTCGTCTGCAAGTGTAAACGAGAGCGATTCTCAATCTGGGGGAGGGGGTACTCTGTGTTATTCGGAGATAGATATCTTGCGTCATTATTATGATATGGGAAATTTATGCCGAAACAATTTCCTCTGAGTAATATTCAATGAATTCTGAAACATTTACATTCAACTTATTTTTGGTTAATACTATCTCTGTAAATAATAGGATGATATACATTGCACTAATAAATTTGGGAAATTATTATTTATATAATATAATAAATATGAACTCAAAGCAAGGTCAATATGCATTTATAATGACCCAGGATGACAGATATTGACCTCAGATACATGAAGTATTTATCGACCTCGGGCTAGCGCCCTCGGTCGATATACTACATGTATCTTTGGTCAATATCTGTCATCCTGGGTCATTATAAATGCATATTGACCTATATTGAGTCCATATTTGTATAATATTGATAGGATTATATAACCATATGTGAAAAATAATAAAATCTAAATATAAGAAACATTATATTCACTAAAAATGTTAGAAAATAGGGTAAACTCAAATAAGCCAAAATCTCCTTTTGTGAACTTATCTTTGTTATTTGCACTATCAGAGACCCTTTCATGTAAGCTGATTTTTTTTAAGTAGAGGTAGGCACCAAGTGATTGAAAATGTTATATTTAATGCTTAATATCAATGAAAAAGATGATGATCTTGACCTAAACTAGCTTCTTAAATAAAATGGTCCACTGGGACCCAATAATTTCATTACTTAGTGATAATAGTACCTTGATTCTAGTTAAATTTCATCAAATTTTAGATATATTTTAGAACCATTTCTATCCTGTACGATAAAAATTAAAAGGTCATTTACTTTTACTGAAAAATTAGTTAATCGTAGCAAAAAATGCACAAGTTGTCATATTAATTAAGATGAAAGATGCACATAAACAGAAACATGCATCAACATTTCAAATTCCTATATACCAAGTAAACAGTCGGGTAAAAAATATGTAAATAATGGTTCAAATACATCATTTTGAAGCTTAAACGTTCATAATAATTGCTTCTTGTAAATAATTTTGAATTGTAAATCAGTTGAAACATTAGAAGTACACTAAAGAGAAATACCTAATGAAGCTACACATGTACTTGAGAAGGAGTTATTGGCCTTAGTATTTTTTTAAAGAATTGGATATTTAATAAATAAAGGAAATATTCAAATTAAAAATTGAAATCCTTTTACTAACAAATAATTCAGATTCAACATATTGAAAGGCATTAGTCCACGAAATATATTTTTACTAGGCATTGATTTAATTAATAACAGATTTAACCTAAATCAATTCATTCAAAGGAGAATGGAAACACTTTAAGACAATATAAATAATATTGAAATAAAACAATAATAATACTAGTATTTACATTTCAGCACCCACCCGAAAAATACAGAAACATGTAGACTGTACTTAGAATCCTATATATATGCCATTTACTTACTTCTTGAACCTTGTAAAAATAACAAGGCTTCAATAACATACTCTTGGTGAAAAATATAATGGAAAATTGCTAACCTGCTACAACAATACCATGATCCGATTTTAGAATGTCCTTTTTTCGCTTAGCAATAGACGTCAAATAATCTGGAGATGCTTTTTCCAGGCATTGTCTTAGGCTTGTGTCGTATTCCTTACTTTCAATGATTTCCATTAGGTCATCAAACATGGTTATTATCGCCTCCTGAATATCTTTGTTACTCCTTGTGAGTCCCCTTTTCATTAATTGGCTACATTGTAAAGGAAAAGTTAAAAATTAAGGGATAAAAAAACGCTACATTTAAATGCACTCAGTTAATCCAAAGGAACTTCATATTTCAAAACACCATGTCTAATTGGCCACAACCTCATACTATCAACATTCATATTCTGTAAAGATTAAAAATAAACAGACTTGAATATAGATACACGTATATGCATGCACCTATATTTCAGTAGTCTTGTCTCAAACCAGCCTTTCTTAAGTTCTATGGTCAATACAATGACATTGTAAAGAAGTGTTTTTTATAAGGGAGTCAAATGCTAATTGACTTTAAAAAAACGGATTTTTTCCGTTATTCCAGGTCATGAAAATGAGCACATGGCGGGTTTGATTGATTGACAGGGGATGCTCACTCTTATGGCACCTGATCTCATCTCTGATGCTTTAGGTTTCCGTGATTGCTCTGCCCCTATTTTGTATTGTTTTATGATCTTGAATTCTGTTTGCTATCTCCATGTCTCATTAATGAATTAGACATTGAATAGGGTTTTTTTGTAAAACAATATAAATATATTTTTTTTAATAAACGTGTACGTTTACAAGTAAGATGTTTGTGGGGGGGGGGGG
>PRKT01000865.1:89252-100670 GCA_003671525.1 Saccostrea glomerata | reverse complement strand
CTGTGAAAGAAACAGCAGACAAAAATAAAAAGACCGTTGATCATGTCAAGAAAAACCTGGATGAGTATACAGTTACGCAGAAAGCATTAGAAGAAAAATGGACATCAGATGTCCAAGCGTTAAAAGAAGCCAAGGAAAGACTGGAAGAATCTGTGACGGATCTCAAAGCCAGATCAATGTGGGATAACTTGGTATTCACGGGGATTCCAGAGGACCAGGATGAGGATACGGAGGCTGTGATTCAGAACCTATTACGTCGGAGGTTCAGTCTGGATTATACCATTTCTTTCGAGCGTGTGCACAGAATGGGCAGAGTGAATGAGTTCAGCCAGTGGCCCAGAAATATAGTAGCTAAATTTACCTACTATAAGGATAGGGAGTATATCCGCCAAAACGCAGCCCGAAGATTACATGGAACGAATGTGTGGGTGAACGAACAATTTCCCCAAGAGATAGAAAACAGGAGAAAAAAACTGTATCCAGTCATGCGCCAAGCAAAACTCGACCACAAACGTGTGAAACTTGTTCGAGACACTCTTTTCATAAATGGAGTGAAATACACCGCGCCTCCTGAATCCGCCCCCGTGACTCAAAGCTACGCAAGAGTAGCTCAACAAGAGCAAGGAGCACCAATCCAGACGCCTAGACGCGATAACAAAAGACCCCGGTACGGATCATCATCGCCAGATCAGAACAGACAATAGGAACGCGCGGAGGAACAGACCCAGCGCCGTAAGGCTCAATGTGTAAATAATGTACAAATTCTATCATTAAATGTATGTGGGATAAAAAACAGACAGAATTATAAGGAATTTACAGATTTCATCTCAAAATATGAACTTATTGGTTTCACAGAAACTAAAACAGATAATTCTGATAACATACAAATACCTGGACTTGTTACTTATATGAAAAATAGACGTAAACTTTCCAATATCCGATCTGGGGGATTATTGTAGCTATTAAAGATACTGTTGTGAAATATGTAAGCATGATAAATACAGATTGTAAATATGTTATGTGGTTCAAGATAAACAAAACTTTATTTAATACTACTAAAGACATAATTTGCGGAGTTGTTTATATGCCCCCAGAAGGAAGTAGATACTCATCCCTGATTGTTTTATAGAAATTGAACAAGAGTTCCTCAATTTTAATAAAAATTCAAATTATTTTGTATGCTTGGTGACTTTGATGCTAGAGTAGGTAATATGAATGATTTTTTCACTGCTGACGAATTTGTATTGAACCAAAACAATTGTGATGAGAACATGTATACTGATATTTAAACAAGATCTGCGATTTTTGAAAAATGTGATATACCATTAGAAAGAACTGTTAAAGACACCACGGTAAATAACTATGGACATAAATTGATTGATTTTTGTAGGAATAATGAAATGTATATAGCAAATAGCCGTGTAGGCAACGACAAATTTAAGGGAGACTTAACTTGTAAAAATAGCAACACTGTAGATAAATTTTTTGCCAGTGTTCAGATTTTTGATTTTTTTTTTTATCGATTTTGATGTTGTCGAATTTTGTAATCTATTTTCTGATGTACATAATGCTTTATCAGTATCTTTATCTAGTTGGAAGAGTGTTTTTTTAAATGACACAGGTGTAAATCACTCAGGTGTAAAATTATGGTGTCCTGAGAGTTCTGTTGTAATATTGAAACTCTTGCGGTAAATAACATTGAAAGTAAACTTGATGAATTAGGCGGTGATAATACTCATGTAACAAAGGAAAAGATCAACCATATGACACGTGATATATGTGATGTGTTCTTAAGTGCAGCAAAATAAACATTTGGATATCACAAAGATACATAGGCTGGGATTAATAATAATTGTAATAAACAATGGTTTAATCGGGACTGTAGAAACGCTAGAAAAAAGTTTCATCTCGCTAAACGTATGTATAATCGAAATAAATCGACCGAAAACAAGTGTAATTTGAATGTCATGAGTAAAATGTATAAGAAAACAATGGATGAGAGCATCAAAAATGATAGAAAGATAATTGCCAAAAAACTCAAAGACTTGCATTCTACAAATCCCAAAGATTACTGGAAAATTTTGAATAGATCTGATAAAAATAAGAAATGTGCTGTCGATATATTGATTGATTGTATATTGTTTAACGTCCCTCTTGAGAATTTTTCACTCATATGGAGACGTCACCGTATGCCGGTGAAGGGCTTCAAATTTAGACCTATACTCGGCACTCAGGGCCATTGAGCAGTGAGGGTTCTTTATCGTGCCAGCGCCTACCGTGACACGGGACCTACGTTTTTAAGGTCATATCCGAAAGACCCGTGACTTTCACTTCTGATGCCGAGCGCTTGGCGAAGGAACAGTCACTACCTATTTTTACGTCTTAGGTTTGACGCGGCGCCGCGAACGAGAATCGAACCCGGGCCTCCCGATCACGAAGCGAACGCTCTACCACTAGGCTACCGTGAACGGTGCTGTCGATATAAATGACATGTATAATTTTTTTAAAAATATGAATGAAGATAATAATTACAACGTTGCACCTAATAACTTAGATGAACAGGAAGATGTAACAAATTTTTCAATGATTTCTCCGTTGATACCCTGAATTGTGCTATCAGTGATGAAGAAATACTGAAAAGTGTCAAAAAGCTTAAAAATAACAAAGCGTGTGGTTTTGACAAAGTGTTTAATGAACACATAACTTCAACAATTACTATATTTCTACCTGTTTACAGAAAATTGTTCAATTTAATGTTTGACTCAGGTGCCGTACCGGATGAATGGTTGATTGGCATTGTTAAACCTATATATAAAAATAAAGGTGAGCCAACACAACTAGAAAATTATCGACCCATAACATTATTGAGCTGTTTAGGAAAATTATTTACAAGTATTTTATGCACACGATTAGAAACATTTGCTGAAGAAGTAAATCTAATTAATGAGAGTCAAACAGGGTTTAGAAAAGGGTACTCAAATTTAGATCATATAGTTACCTTACAGTTTTTATGTCAGATTTTTTTTCAAAGAAAAAAGAAACTTTTTTGCGCATTAATTGACTTTAAACAAGCTTTTGATACGGTTTGGAGAGTTGGATTGTGGCATAAGCTATTTAAGAGTGGAGTCAATGGCAAATGTTTTAACTTCATCAAAAATGTGTATGTTGGAATTAAATATATGATAAATTTGAATGGTACAACCACACATTATTTTAATTGTAACGTTGGAGTTCGCCAGGGTGAAAATCTATCGCCTTTTTTTATTTTCATTATATATCAATGACCTGGAAGAGTTTCTATCTGACAGAGGTATTATTGGTTTACAAAGTATAACTGATGCTATTGAAGAAGAATTATATGTGTAACTAGAGCAAAGCTCGTTGCAGAGCAACGAGAAGGTCTTCCGTTTTGACCGGAAGTGACGTCAGCAAAAAGAAAGCAATGAGCTTAGTCGTCTCCAGTCACTTTATAATTTCAATTTTGCATCAAAACCTTAAAAAATAAGCTATTTTTGGCTACTTCCGGTTTGACCGGAAGTGATGTCGATGGACGGAAAATTAAGTTTTGTGCTTCCTGTGATATATGTTACCCCAAAACTTGTCAAGAACAGCAAAAAATATGCATTTTCTGACCTCTTCCGGTTGACCGGAAGTGACGTCGCCGGACGCATTTTGACGACTTCATTAGATTAAGCTTGACATTTTGAACAACATTGCTTCTTGGATGTATTACAAATTCTCAATACTTTTTGAGATATCTGGAAAACACTTTTGGCCCCTCTAGATCCCTTAATTTAGGGGTCAGCCCTTTTTTCGAGATATCATTTAAAAGAGATTGTAATTCTGCACAAATTTTGTTCTATATGCTTTAACAAAATATTTTTAGTTTAGAAGATAAAAAGCAAAATATGTGTAAATTTTCGCTCTTAAGGCGTCCTAATTTTTGACCCCTATATAACACCATTTTGAATAGAGAAATCGAAAAACAAAAACCACTATGCACAACTTCAATCCTTCTATTATCTAAAATCAGTAGAATTTTTGCTCCAGCTTTAGCTGTCTCTGAGCCTTTGTCTGGAAACGAAAGCCTATAAATTTTCATTTAAAGGGAAATAACTCAAAACCGGAAGTGACTTTTTGAAATTTTAGAATTTTAGCATTCTGATAGAGTTTAGTAACGTCTATCAACTCTGAAAATTTGAGCAAAATCCATTGAGAAATGAGTGAAATATGAGGCCTCAAAGTTGGCGTCTAGGAAAAAGGAAAAAAAAGAATAATAAGAATAATCTTAATCATCAGAATCAGTAGAAGGTCTTCCGTTGGAAACGGAAGACCTTAATTCAAGCTTTTCATTTTATTATATGCAGACGATACTGTTATCATGGCTGAAACAGATGTAGATTTGCAAAAGGCTCTAGATGATTTTTATTTGTATTGTTCACAATGGAAACTCAATGTTAATGTTAGTAAGACAAAAATTCTAGTGTTTTCTAAAGGACCAATGTCAAAAAGGTATTTTATAACAATAATAATGCAATTGAAAATGTAAAAGAATTTAAGTATCTTGGGATAATATTTTCACGCTCAGGCTCATTTTGTAAGGCCAAAAACATTTATGTGAACAAGCACAGAAAGCAATGTATGGTGTAATAAGGAAGATAAGACAATTTAACTTACCAACTGAATGTCAGTTAGATCTTTTTGATAAAGTTGTTCCAGTTTTGACTTATGGCTGTGAAATTTGGGGTTATGAAAACATTGACATCATTGAACGTGTACATTCAAAATTTTTAAAACATATTTTCCATTTAAAGAGTAGCACGCCCTCGTATATGGTGTATGGGGAGACTGGGCGATTCCCATTGTATATTACTATTTTTACAAGAATGATCTCGTACTGGTTTAAATTGCTTACCCCGAATTCTTCAGAAAACAAAATAGTTTGTGTTTTGTATAAATATCTATATTCTCAATATTTTTAAGGAGGTCCAAAAAACCCATGGGTAGATTTCATTTATTAAATTTTAACCTCTTGTGGGTTCTCTAACATTTGGTATGAACAAAGTTCCATTGACAGAAATCGAATACTTGCAGCAGTGAAGCAAAGATTAAGAGACCAGTTTATTCAAAAATGGCATAGTGATATTAATAACTCATCAAAAGGTCAAATTAACAAAAAATTTAAAATTGATTTTGGATTTGAAAAATATCTAAGTATTTTACCTACTAAACTCCAAAAAAAATTAATAAAATTTAGAACCTCAAACCACCGCCTCCCAATTGAAACTGGTAGATGGTCAAATATTCCATTAGATGAAAGAGTTTGTAAACTGTATAATACAGGGCAAAAAGCAGACGAATTTCATTTCATTTTAGAATGCAAAACATTGAATAGTGTCAGGAAGAATCTTTTACAATCCAGATATTGTAAAACGCCAAATACACTTAAATTTTGTGAAATTATGTCAACGACAAATTTAAAATCTTTAAAAAAAACCTTTGTATATTTATATCTAAAATAAACGACACCGTCTGTCCTCCATAAGTTAAATGTTACCATATCCTCTTTTCTTTTATTTTTATTCTTTTTTCATTGTATGTATATTGCTATAAATGGCATACATGTGTTATGCCTCTCATTTATGCTATTGTATCATAATTATATTCATTATTTTTCTTACAAATATGACGACTATTTGAATATTGTACCTCATGTACCACTGATGTTGGTGTGAGTGAAATAAATGAACTTGAACTTGAACTCCCAATCGATATCAAATTAAAGAAAGTGCTATGCCAGGATAATTTTTTTTCTCTGATACTTGCTGATGAAATCTTTGACATAATTACCGTCGTAACTTCAAACAATGTTCACTGATTGTGCCTTCAGGAGTTTTTCTTAAAATGGGCTGTGCAGAATTTTACCTGCATCTGTTGAATGTGTCAGAGTTTTTATTTTTCTGTATTTGCATCGATGTGTTTTGTTGAAAGACATATTTTAATTTGATTATTTAATAACGTTGATAATTTATTTTTTATCTACACTTTAAATTTATAAATGATGACATCACATGTACAGTGTTTATGTAGGAAGGTATATGCTCGTAATACAAGTAGTAAACATGGTTTAAATAAAAAAAAATGATGGTTTTATTTGACTGTATATAAAAAAATGTTCGGAAAATGATAGGGCATTGGAAATATTGGTCTAAGCGTTCGTCCAAAATAACAGAAAGAAATTTAATAGTTTCATATCAATACACTTCATATATCACAAAAATTCACAAGGCAGGTACATGCACTGTTAATCACTTTTTTTCACGAGAACTTTTTTCGCGTAATAACGCGAGGCAATGAGCTCACAAAAATGTGATTCTACGTTATCATTTATTCGCAATTTGTCGTATTGTCAGATGGGCGACAATTAATTTTTGCAAAAGAGGACCCATTCTCAACAGATGATTATCAAATTATTCGCTGGCAGCGATTGATATTCGCGAATAAAAGTAGTTCACAGAAATCGCCAAAATATCTTTGCACGCGAATAAATGTTTGTTTACAGTATATAGAAGAAAAACAACAGTTTGTGATAATTATTTCTTGCTAATAAAGAGTGTCGCAAAAATGTAGTGATTTACAGTATCATGATACATGTACAAAGTACAAAGTCATAATTCACTGGAAAAGGCTGATATTGCTAGTGATTGAAATAAAATACTCCTATGCAATAAACAAGAAAATAAAGAAATATTACAACACATATATAAGGTTACTTTAAAATGAGCTCAAAACAATACCTTGTTTGTTTTTTGGCAACATCAGGCGATCTCTGATATAAGATCTGAAGGTAAAAAGATACGTAAAAATGTTTTTAAAAATTCAATCTTCAATTCATTATGTTTTTTTTTATATTTGTTTTGTTCAGAAGGGGTCTCTGTGTTGTGTGTAGCGCATCCTTGTATTTTTGCAATTGACAACATGTGAGCCCAAAGTGAAAACGCGCCTGCGCGATGCACGTTAATAAGTTGACTTCGCGCTAATACACATCAAGTCTTCACGCTACATGTACGCAGTACAGTTAAGGTAACAAAATATCGGTAATTTTTTAAGATAATATAGCTATAACGATCGACGATTCTTTTTACGACTTTACTAATATTAGAAAAATGTAATATGTCAAAATGTACATGTTCGGGATATTTAGATTTGTTATAAAAAAGAAAAAAAAAACTTATCCCGTGATATCGGAGTCACACCATTTTAGCAAATATACTCGCAAGTTCGAGGTCATCTACATGTATAAAATTGGTACGATACATTGAGGTATGAAATCGATTTATTAAGTCCCTTCTCTGACTTTTTCAATGAATCTGCATACACATACACAACTGTATTACTTGTCTGGAGAATTTACAAACAGTTTATTAGTAAGATAGTTTTTCATTGTACAACATGTAATTTCATCAGCCTCTCACTGTGTACAAATTGCGTCAACTTTCACGATATGACGTCTCATTGACAAGGACATAGCAATCAGTGAATAGTTTATACTTGGCTGTGTGGGATGTAACAACCGATCATGATGCGTGTAATTCTAAGTTTATGTAGTCTTTAGCTATCAAGCACTTTGAATTGCAAATAATTTCATTTTCAGGTATTTTGAAGACCTATATGTAATTATTAGGTAAATTATTAAATACATTTGTATGACATAAAAGTATATATTTCTCTATAAATTAGACCACACCTCCTTACTGTTGCTTTAAAAAATCTGCATAATAATTTTTTTTTATATATTTTACCTCATTTGGATCAACAGATTTACTTGATCCACTCTGTTGTTTGGAAGGTTCCGCAATCGCTGCCACTTGTCCTTTAGTCCTACAAATCGCAGTATCAACCTTTAGAACAGATGATATCAGGAATTTCTTTCTTTGGGGAAGACTAAATATCATCTCACATCAGTGCTAAAAGTGTAGTATAAACGTTCCAAAAACCATGCTATTATCTTTTGTGAGGAACATAAAATGGTAAAAAAAAAATAAAAAAATTATATATACTGCATTTAACTCTGTTTTTTTTTCTTTCATCATCACTTTTAGCACTAACCTAATATATTCTGATTTTTTTTTTCACATGTAAACCTTTAAGAGGTATGATTTGTCAAAATTTGTTATTCAATTGAATTATTGACTTTATTTTCCAAATCTATTTCGTTTTCAAGGACTTTGGATAGGAAATTCGAAGAATTATCCCCTTTCTTAACCTGTAAGATGATATTAAGTCTCCTTCAAAGAAATTTAATTTTTATACCCCTTCCCCACAGTCACGCATTTTGAGGCATATACCATTTCTTATTTCTAACGCAAAATCACTCATATACCGTTTCTCCGCAATTGGAGAAACGTGTATCACGTTCTAAGGTGCTTGCGGGGAAATGGTATCTTTTTATTTCTATGACGTGAATAAAAAGTGTATGTTGCATAATAGTTTTGAAAATTGTAAAGAGTGGAGTGAATTGCCCTAAAATATCAAATTAATGAATTAATTTAAAAACAATACAATGCTAATCTTTAACTGTATTTGAGGCTGATTGATTGTACAGTAGATATCCATTTCTGTCACATCGCAAAATTTTAACTCATACAAATGCTTAACTTCAGACCTACATTGGGCATAAAAGTCCTTAATGCAGTGAGTGTTCTTTACCATGCCAAAACCTACCGTGACAAATTAAAGGACCGTGCCTTTCAATAAGTGTCAACGTATTAAATTTTGCTGTTTATTCTTTTAAGGGCTTTGACGGAACGCCACAACCACTAAATTAAATAGAAAATAAATGTCTTGCAAATACATGTATTAACATAAACAATAAATTACCGAAATTCGCCAAATCGATTCTCAGCTAACTTATTCAAAAAATCAATTTCAAAAGATCATATACGCTGAATATAGTACATTTACAGTATAATACCTGACGCTTGGCGAAGAATAGTCATTACCCTCGTTCTCGTTGTATATTTGATATGATGCTACATTATACATTTGTCCACCGGTGGTGAGTGGGATAGCTCTTTTACGAGGGGAATAGTACCTATCAAGGCTGAAGTATAATGAAAGAGCTATCCCATATACAAACCAGTGGAAAAGATCTATTATAGTGATGTATATTATAATATTGCATGGATGATTTTTTAAGAGAATAATGCAAGAATGGGCCGATATTCTGATGAAGTCACAGTGCTACTGAAGTCCTTATGACATCATCAGTCTATAAGTCTATTACTTGAAATCAAAATTGGAGGCAAAAATTGCTTGAAAATTGTCCGAGGGGTGGGTAGCAAAAACTTTACCCAGGGGTTAGCTTTCTATAATCGGAATTTTTTTCATACAATGAAAATAATTATTCTACCATCTTAACTTGATATAGAAAACATTTTACCAGAAGTTATAATAAATTTCAAATCTACTTCAGAATCTTGATCATGAAATGAATGTCACCAGGTAACCAGGACTGGTTAAAGATTAAAGAATGCAAGAAACATACATACACTTGAGAACTGTCTGTCGGAGATTCATCAGTCGTTGAATTTGGTCTGTAAAAATTAGATAAGATTAGATTAGAAAATTATATGAGAGAAATTTGATTAACATAATGTCATTTTCATAAATGATCTTAGAATTGTTAAGTGTGTAATATATCAATCTAAATCAAAAGTCAGTTAAAAAATGCTTATCTATCCAGCTTGTAAGCCCCTTATTCATATTTTGTTAATCGTTCTTGATATGAGAATGTCAAAATTGCAATTTGACTCATAACTAAATTCTTTCTTTAAATTACCAAAACAAATTTTTCATGATTAGTAGTAAAATTTTCAGTTTTTTCTTCATTACAGATTCTCGTTTGTCTTGTTTCATTTCATATGATTAAATTGTTTAAAACACCTTTAATGTACATGCATGAATATGTACCATACATTTAAATATGATTCAGAGACACATGACTACAATTTAAGCTTGAACAGTTGATTTCAATACCTTAAATTCATTGTAATCTTTTAATTGTGTGAAATGTATCATTGATCTTTTAATAAAACTTTAGTCCTGTACGTTGGCAGCATGTCTTAAACAAACTGATTGTAAGTTTGATAAATCAATTCTTTTTAAAAATCCATATATTGTTCAGTTCAGTTCATTTTATTGACGTCAAGAGTCATAGATCTCATAAACAAATAAAAATGGGAATAGAATCAGCTATGTTTATTAGGACCGAAATTAAAACTTGACCTTAAAATAGTTTTTATGTAATTTTTTTTTTAAATATGTTACATAGTAACTGAATATATTTAGAAAGTGTAGTATAGTTATATATAAACAAGCGAATTCAAAGAATTTGATGTTTTTGTGGGTGAGATGTCAAGTATGAGTGTTCTATCATGTGTCTTTTTTTTTTTTAGAAATTATCACAAAAGTTGATTTTTTGAAAAAAAAAATAAGGTCATTCGTGAAGGCCAAGGTCAAGGAGTCAGAAACCATAGCATGCTGCTCCTACTAGTATCTTGTCATATGCAATGCACACTTCAAATATGAAAGCCCTATCTGTTCTCAATTAAAAGTTAAAAGGAACAGCATGCGTTTGTGAAACACTAATAATGATCTCGAATGGCAACAAAGCCAAGAATAACCTTTTCTTAAATACAAATCAAATATATTGGTACTCAAGTTTTAAAAAAAAGTAGGTCTTACTCCAGGTCAAGGTAAAAGGGTCAAAATTCTTAGTATCCAATAAAAGGTTTTTTCACAAGGATTACGTTTCTGAAGTGTGATTGCCCTTGCCCTTACCATTCAAAAGTTATAACCAGGGTTAAAGTTTTTTTTAAGTAGATCAAACTCTAAGGTCAAGGTCAAAGGGTCTAAGTGCTTGATATGCAATGAAAGGTCTTGTCACAAGGTTAAATATATGAAGTATAAAATTCTTAGCCCTAACACTTACAAAGTTATGGTCAAGGTCAAAGTCTTTTGAAAGTGGGCCAAACTCTGAGGTTAAAGTCAGAAGGCCAATGAATGGTTTCTCACAAGGATTATATATAATAAGATATCTAGACCTTATCGTTCAAAGTTATGGTCAATGTTTGTTTTTTTTTTCATAAGTATGTGGATATTTTTGTTACGGACGGACAGACTGACGGACAGACGAATGAGATCTAATGTCCCCTTGCTTTCGCGAATGCGGAGGACAATAATGGATAGAGCTGGGTCGTGCACAGTACTACATGTACATGTAGTTATACTGCATGTTTCATTTGTTTGTTACGTAAGATTATAGATTTGAGCTGAAGGTAGGAAATGAGGATAATGCAAGCGAACACGCTTCTTTTTGGAGAAAAGCAAATGATACACATTACATGTAAAACATTT